>ML807194.1:47348-66645 GCA_009831015.1 Picea engelmannii
TATTAAGTATTTTAATAATTATTATTGATTATCTATATTATTATTTCTTTTAATTAATTATTATTAACTATATTACTATTTAATAATTATTATTGGTTAACTGTATGAATATTTAACAATTAAAATTGATTAACTATTCTCTTAGCTTTAAAATTTAATCTTTTAATATATTTTAACTTTTTTAATAATAAAAAAATAACTTCCCCCTTTTTCACAATGACTAATTTATAACGACTATGTCTATCATTTTTCCTAAATGAAATATTATCTTCACCTTTAAAGTTTATATACCCACTACCCCAACATTCTTTTCATACTAATTTCTTCAACAATCCCTAATGATGGGTGGAGTGTCCACGTCCACTCAAAACGTCGGACGTTTCAAAAACTCCATACACAATTTATTTCAAGAATTACAAACAACTTTTTTTTATGTATTTATTTTTTATTTTATATATTGATATTGGAAAAGTTTGACAGAATGTGACATTGGGAAATGTTTGTCTCAATGTGACGTTAGGAAATGTTCATCACATTGCGACGCTAAGAAATGTTATTCAGATTGCAAAATTAGGAAACATTAATATTGAGAAATGCTTGTTACATTAAGACATTCTGAAGTGTTCATCATAATGCGACGTTAGGAAACATTAACCACATTGTGATGTTAGGAAATGATCGTTACATTGGGATGTTGGGAAATGTTTGTCACATTGGGATGTTGGGAAATGTTCGTCACATTGCGATGTTAGGAAATGTTGTCACAATGTGATCTTGGGAAATGTTCGTCTTTTTGCGATCTTGGGAAATGTTTGTCACATCGTGATGTTGTGAAATGTTTGTCAAAATGCGATGTTAGGAAATGTTCGACAGATTGTGACATTGGGAAATATTTTTCACAATTTGATCTTGAGAAATGTTCATCAGATTGTGATGTTGGGAATGTTTGTCACAATGTGATCTTGGGAAATTTTTTCCCCATTGCGACATTGGGAAATGTTCATCACAATGTGATGTCAGGGAATGTTTGTCACATTACGTTGTTCAGAAATGTTCGTCACATTGCGACGTAGGGAATTTTTTTTGACATTGCGACGTAGGGAATTTTTTGTGATACTGCGACGTTGGGAAATGTTGGTCACAATGCAATGCAGGGAAATGCTAGTCTCAATGTGACGTTAAGAAATGTTCGAGACATGGGGATGCTAGGAAATGTTTTTCACATTGTGACATTGATAAATGTTCGTCAAAACGTGACATTAGGAAATGTTCGTCACATTGCCAAATTGGTCAATGTCCGTAACAATCGAATGTTGTGAAGTGTTTCTCAGAATGAAACATTAGGAAATGTTGATCACAATGTGTCATTAGGAAATGTTTGAGGCATTTCAATGTTGGGAAATGTTTGTGAGAATGCGACGTTAGGAAATTTTCATTACAATGCGACGTTAGGGAATGTTCGTCACATTATGATGTTGGGAAATGTTCGTCACAATGCAATGTTGGGAAAGGTTCGTCACAATGTGATGTTTGGAAATGTTCGTCACATTTCAATGTTTGCAAATGTTTTCCACAATGTAACATCCAGAGATGGTAGGTATATTGTGATGTTGGGAAATGTTCATCACAATGAGCCCTTGGGAGATTTTTGACATATTGTGTCTCTGGTAAGTGATCCTCTCAATGCAAGGATGTGAGAATGTTTGTCATGTTGCAACATTGGGAATTGTTCATCACAATGTGACAGAGGAAAAATTTCTCCACATAGTGTAGTATAAGACAAGAACTTTGAACTCATGTAGTGTATTATAGGGAAGGAAACTTAAATTCACACATGTTCTAAGTACATTGATAAACAATCATCTTTTACTTTGCAAATGATGATTTATACTTGTTCTAACGACATTTCTAGCAAATCATCTTCAACTTTGTAGATAATGGATTATACTTGTTATAAGGATATTGATAGAAAATCATTCAATAATTTATAAGCATATTAAAGACATTGACAGAAAATCATATTGAAATTTGCAAAGGATGATTTATACTTTTTTTAACAATATTGATAACAAATCTACTTGATAACTACTTTGCAGATGATGATTTATTCTTGAAATAAGGACATTTAATTAGACCACATATGGATCATATAGAGTATATATTGTACCGTGATAGAAACTATGACCAGTATGCATATATATATATATAATATATTATGTTAAGATTGTCATATATATATATATATATATATATATATATATATACACGCGCACACACACCATGTGGTGTGGGTAAAACCATTTTATTGGGGTTCCATCCCTTAATACATTTTGCATTTTATTTTTATATATTAGCTCTATTTGTGTTGTATTATTAATGCCACATAGAGATTATATAATTTATAAATTGCACCATGATAGAAACTATGGATTTTATGTGTGTGTGTGTGTGTGTGTGTGTATATATATATATATATATATATATTATTTTTACCTTGTGGTGTGGGTAAGATCTTTTTATTGGGGTTCTATCCCTTGATACATTGTGCATTTTGTTTTTATATATTAGTGGTAGTTGTGTTGCATTGATAATTCCCATGAACCTTTTAATACTTGTTTTAATTATAAAAATTAAACACACACACACACACACACAATACACAATGGTTAGATGCAGCTTACATATAATAAACACAACAAGAATACACACATGAAAAGTAAAATATTAAATAAAATATTGATAACCACCTTGCGTGATAATAAGTAAATCAATAGGAAAGTATTAAAAACATTGATAAAGTATTAATAAAGTATCATTTATTAATGTTTTTAATGCTAAGTTACTAATATTTTTTTAATGATTTTAATACTTTATTAATACAATAGCATTGATTTAATACTTTATTAATGTAATACATTATTATGTATTTAATATTTTATTGATAATTTTATCATTTGTATTAAATCAATTAGGGTTTATAGATAAATTATAGATCAACTTAAATCAAACTATATATTAAATCTAATTAAATTTAAACAATAGATTTAATTTTTTTTTTTTAATAAAGAGAGGGGTAGATCCTATTATATTATATCACATGAAAAACAACATCTATTCTTAGGTTGTCATCTGTTCCACCAAATTAGCAGAAACCAGAACAATTGACAGCCTTGGATGTCCATGTCAAAAAGAGGCGGATCACTGACGACAAGCGCGCCCACTCGGAGTGCGATCGCCTCTCCTAGGACCTTCTTTCCACTCGGCCCGAAGAGTATCAATACTCTTCTATCTCCCAATCGGAAGATCTGCACCCACAGTTCTTTCCACGCGAACTCCCTTCTTTGATTTATCGGAGGATCGAGACTTCACGGCTCGCGAATCCACTATCTATCTTTTGGGCTCTCGAATTCCCGAGACCCGATGTGCCGATCAACGCCGACTTCTCCCTCCACTATCGGGACTTCGCTCTATCGCGCCTTTACTATTCGTGACACTAAGACCTTGAGGTTCAATCCTCCGAGATCTGATGCGCCGAGATGCCGACAACTCACGATCTCGCTCCCTCGCAACTTCGTCACTGGCGCGGCCAAATGGCTCTTGCCTCGACTCCCGAGGCCCGAGATGCTGAAACGCCGATATCTCGCATCGCCTTCCATGTCACTTTGCTGTGGCCCACACTATCCACGCAATCATTGGAACTTCGCTTCTCACCTTTTTGCGACTCCCGCTGCCTAATCTTCCGCTCTTTTCTCACGATGGCCCGATAGCCGATCTATGAGTAGAACCTACGCTCCTCGTGATCCTAACCGATGGCTCCTGGTCTTCCGAGCTTTGAACTTTCTCTGCTGCCCTTCGAAAACCTTGAAGGCCTATCCCTCCTGAGCTTCGACGAATTCAATTCCCTCAGGAAGAAGTTCTTGCACGCACTCCTTGCGGAAAATCTTCAAAACACGCTAAGTGTTGAAGTCTTCAATCCTGTGCACTCCCGCAGTAGAAATCCTTCAATTCCTTTCCTCAGAATCACAAATATGAGTCTTTGTCCATCCTGCACACGCCTTGCATGGCTCTGGTGCTAAATATGCACTCTTCGAGGAAATGAGAACCAATGCTATCTCTAAGTAAACCCTGCGGTCACGCACTCCTTGCGGACAAATTCAACTGCACTCCTTGCAGGAATCTTCTGGCTCACTTAGAGAAAACAATTGAAACTCATTCACTCACCTCTCAGACTTCAGTTTTGAAACATGAAGTCACATACAAAGCATATAAAAGAAAATGTATGATAGAAAGCAAACATCCATAAGCATAATAGCATCAACACACATAGAAACAACACATAACCATGAGATTGAATCAAAGCTTTCTTCTATTAATTCAATATCTATACATGGGTGTTCTATACACAACTCTCTTCTTGCTCTTCTGCTCTCCTGAATGCTGGCTTATGAATGAATACTAATAATACAATGTACAAAGGAGGGTGTCTATATTCGTTTTCCTTCTCGAACTGAAACTGTCTAATCTAGACTTAACTATTCTATCTACCTACATTAAATCTATTAAATGCCTTCCTATCTACTAAGGACGAGAGATTATAGGCTCAATGTCCCCTTTACATCACAAGTGCGCTTCTTTATAAATGACTTCATTAAAGAGCGGCGCAACTACTTCCAAAGTATTTCAAAATGTGTGTTGGCGCTGTCCAACTGTATTCCGCTCCACGCTGGCTTGCTTGATGTGTTGGCGATGCTCTTGCATCATACTCCTCGGCTCGAAAATTTTCATGGGCTCCTGTCCATGAGCTCCTGCACGGTCTATCCATGCTTCTGTATCACTGCGTCATTTTCCGAGCTAGCATCTTCGACTGGGTGATTTTTCCATTTCACCAGGTACTTGAAATACTGCTTTCTCCTAGTCTTCTTTCCCACTCGCTTGTCCAGTATGCACTCCATCTGTGGCTTTTCTACTACTGGTAATTGCTTCTACCAGTGGATCACGGGTTCCTCAGTTCCAATCTCTGCTTCTCCATCCCTGTATGGGTATAAATCTGCCACGTTTAATATCGAAGATATTCCGATGCCATCCGACAACTCAATCTCATAAGCATTTTCTCTGAATTTCTTTAGGACTCTGCATGGCCCAATCTTTTTCATCTTCAGCTTGTTATATGTCCCCCTTGGGAACCTTTCCTTTCTCAAGTGTGCCAGAACCAAATCACCAAATTCAAATTGAAGTTGTCTTCGATGCTGATCCACTCTGCGTTTGTACTCCTGATTTGAATCAATCAGTCATTGCTTCACCTTGCCGTGAAGTTCCTTCATCGCCTCAGCGAACTCCTCTGCACTAGCGCTTCTAGTCGCAGTCTGTTCTGACTCCCTGAGTTCGGAAACTCCTCTCAGTTGTGTCCCATACACAATCTGAAATGGACTTTTTCTTGTACTCTGATTCACTGAATCATTGTATGCAAACTCTGCCTGTGGCAATATGTTGTCCCAGCTGCTATGGTGCTCCGTCACTAAGCTCCTCAGCAAGTCTCCAAGACTTCTGTTGACCACCTCTGTTTGTCCGTCTGTCTGCGGATGGTAAGATGAACTAAAATCCAAATTATTCCCTAGCTTCTTCCACAACGTCCTCCAAAAATGACCTATGAATTTCATATCCCTGTCCGAGACTATGCTTCTCGGAAATCCATGAAGTCTAACAACCTCTTTGAAAAACAAATTTGCGATGTGAGTCGCATCGTTGGTCTTTTGACACGGAATAAAATGTTCCATCTTAGAAAACCTGTCTGCCACCACAAAGATGGAATCAACCCCTCTCTGCGTTCTCGGTAATCCTAGTACAAAATCCATACTAATCGCCTCCCATGGCCTCTCCGGTGTGGGAAATGGATGATAAATACCTGCATTCTTCTTCCGGCCCTTTGAATGCTGACAAATTCTACACCTGTCAACAAAATTTTTGACATCTTCCCACATGCCTAGCCAAAAATATGATTCGCTCAACTTCGCGAACGTTTTGTCATGGCCAAAATGTCCTGCCAATCCCCCGTTGTGTTTTTCCTTCAGCAGATTCTCCCTCATGGAGCAATTTGGAATGCACAATTTATTTCCTCTGAACAGCAACCCCTCCTGGATCATATAGTCTATCCATGGGCTCCAATCACTGAGAACTAGATTCTCAGCTGCTTCATACGCTTCTCCAAAGTTTGCATCCCCTGCGTACATGTCCTTCAGATTTTCAAAACCCAATTTTTTGACTCGAAACTCCTGCAGCAACAAACATTTCCTGCTCAAAGCATTAATGACTTTGTTAGCAGTACCTAAAATGTGTTTGATCATAAACGTGAAATTCTGCATGTACTCTACCCATTTTGCATGCTTCTAGTTCAACTTCTCCTGTTGACTCACAAACTGCAATGCATGATTATCACTGTACAATAAAAATTCTTTTGGGATCAAGTAATGCCTCCACTTATTTAATGCCTGTATGATAGCGTAAAAATATTTATCATATGTGGAGTATTTCAACTTCGCTTCATCCAGCTTCTCGCTGAAATATGCAACTGGCATGTCCTCCTGACTCAAGACCGCTCCTATGGCATATCCACTCGCATCACATTTCACTTGAAATGTCTTCTTGAAGTCCGACAACACCAACATTGGTCATTCTGTTATCTTCTGCTTCAACAGATTGAAGCTTTTCTCAGCCTCTGCTATCCAGTGAAAAGACTTGTGTCGCTTCTTCACAGTGTCCATCATTGCTGCGCTAATCCCACTGAAATTCCTGATGAACTTTCGGTAGAAACTATCTAACCCGTGGAAACTCCTCACCTAGAAAGCATTTCTTGGTGATGGCCAATTCTTGATCACTTTCACCTTGCTTGGATCCATCTTCAACTCATTCGCTGAAATAAAAAAACCCAAATAAAAGAGCTCTGTCTTCATAAATGAGGATTTCTTCATATTAATCAACAACTTCTCCTGTTGTAGCTTCCTCATCACAATGGCCAAATGTTTCAAATGTTCAACCTTCGTCTTACTGTAGATCAATATATCATCCATATATACGACTACAAAATTCCCGATAAATTCCCTCAGGACTTCATTCATTAGTCTCATGAATGTGCTCGACGCGTTTGTCAAACCAAACGGCATGACCAACCATTCGTACAAACCTTCATTCGTCTTGAATGTTGTCTTCCATTCATCACCTTCCCTTCTGCGAATATGGTGATATCCACTCTTCAGATCAATCTTTGAAAAGTAATTTGCCCCGCTCAGGCAATCCATTAGATCATCCATTCTCGGCAGTGGAAATCTGTACCTGATGGTAATTTTGTTAATCGCTTTTGAATCAGTACACATTCTCCAACCTCCATCCTTCTTTGGACTAAGCACTGTTGGAACAACACACAGAATCAAGCTCTCTCTGACCAATCCTTTGTCCAATAGCTCCTGGACCTGCTTCTTGACTTCCTCATTTTCCTGTGGCATCAGTCTGTACACAGCTTTATTCGGAAAATTGGCTCCTGGTATGAGATCAATGTGATGACTCACACTTCTCATCAGTGGCAACGAACGAGGTAATTCATTCACGATGATGTCAGCGAACTCTCCCAGCAGTTCCTGAATCTCTTCTGGTAAGTCGTCCACTCTTGTGCTAGTCAGGACAATTCTCGATTTCCTGACCACAAAGAATTGTGGATCTTCCTTCTTCTCCATCTCTGTGAGAAGATCCTTCCCACTCATGAGAGGTATGGTGTTGCTTACTTCTGGTTTCACTTCTTTATCTTTTATTGGAAGTAATCAGTGTGTCCTCCCATCCTTCTCTAAAGTATATGTGTTCATTCTCCCGTCATGAACCACATTTCAGTCATATTGCCATGGTCTACCCAACCATACATGACATACATCCATGGGAATGACATCACATAAGACCTTATCCTTATATTCACCCATATTGAAATCAACTAAAAACTGTTTAGTGACACTCACCTGATGTCCCTTCTGTAGCCATGAAACTTTATATGGACTCGGGTGATCAGTTGTCTCCAGCTCTAATTTTTCCACCATCTCGGTCGAAACAAGATTGTCGGTGATTTCGCTGTCCACAATAACCTTGCATTTCCAACCCTTGGTTTTGCATGTGGTTCTGAAAAGTTTGGTCCTTTGAGCTGTGTCCTCCACCTCTTTCTCAGGTGTTAAGAGAACTTTGTGCACCATCAGTGACTTCCCACTTCTGGTGTCTTCATTCTCAACATCACGCCTCTGTGCTTCAGTGATGTGAGCTTCTCCTCTATCTTTATTTTTCTATGGACACTCGAATGACCTGTGCCCATTTTTACCACACGTAAAACATGTGATCACTTTGTATTGGCCTCTTCCTCTACCTCTGGTACGAGGAAAAGTGTTTGCATCAGCATAATCTCCTCGCCGATCATTTTGCTGTCCTCTCTGTTCAACATATTGCTGTCCTCGCTGTGAGGTTCCACCTCTCTCAATTTTACCCTGAGGTTTCTTCCATTCCTCCTTGGGCTTCTGAAAATTCTCTTGGGCAACTGCCTTGCCTCTGGGCTGACTTCTGCCTCGCCCTTACTGGATTTTCTTATGACTCAGCTTCTCCTCGGCTTTCAGAGCCATCTAGTAAGCATCCTCCATCGTTCTGATATTTGTCATGCTTAATTCATCCTGAATGTCGTATCTCAGACCATTCAGGTATCTGGATACCTTCTCATCATTGCTCTCCTGATGACCTACTCGGATATTGATATTGTAAAACTCTTCGGTGTATTCCTTCACCATCATCAACTTCTGTCTCAGGTTCTGCATTCTCCTGAACAGTGTGATCTGATAATCCCTTGGGATGAATTTCGCTTTCATCTTAGCAATCATCCGATCCCAACTTTTGATCTTCTGCTTGCCTTTGCAGCGTCTATCTACCTATAACTCGTCCCACCACAATGCTGCATGTCCCTTCAACTTTGTGACAACATGTCTTACCTTTTTATCCTCTTCGATATCTTCATAATCGAAGTAGGTGTCAAGAGCTCAGATCCAATCCAACAACTCTTCTACATCCAGGATTCCTTAATAAGCTGGAATGTCCATCTTCATATTTGAACTCATCCTGGCGATAGCTTTTATCAATCGCTCAGTTGATGCATCGTCTGTTGTGACCTCTTCTTCATGTCCAACTTCCTCTTAAACTTCAGAATCACTAAGATCCCCTACACCAACTCCGCGTCTCTGCGTTGTCTCCATCTCTTCAATTCTTGCTCGGAGATCTCTCATCTGTCGTTCCATTTTTGGATTTCCTGCTGGCCTACCTCTTCTTTGCACATCCATGTCTTCTGGACCAGGTGATTTTCTTTCTCTTCTGGGTGGCATGCCGAATTCTTTTTTTCTCCTCTCTGTCACAGAAACAAAGAGTAAAATCCCACTCTGATACCACTCTGACGGCAAGCGCGCCCACTCGGAGAACGATCGCCTCTTCCAGGACGTTCTTTCCACTCGGACCGAAGAGTATCAATACTCTTCTATCTCCCAATCGGAATATCTTCACCCACATTTCTTTCCATGTGAACCCCCTTCTTTGATTTATCGGAGGATTGGGACTTCGCGGCTCGCGAATCCACTATCTATCTTTCGGGCTCTCGAATTCTCGAGACCCGATGTGCCGATCAACGCCGACTTCTCCCTCCACTATCGGGACTTCTCTCTATCGCGCCTTCGCTATTCATGACACTAAGCCCTCGGGGTTCAATCCTCCGAGATTCGATGCGCCAAGATGCCGACAACTCACGATCTCACTCCCTCACAACTTCGTCACTCGCACGGCCAAATGGATCTTGCCTCGACTCCTGAGGCCTGAGATGCCGAAACGCCGATATCTCGCGTCGCCTTCCATGTCACTTTGCTGTGGCCCACACTATCCATGCAATTGTCGAGACTTTGCTTCGCGCATTTTCGCGACTCCCGCAGCCTAATCTTCCGCTCTTTTCTCACGATGGCCCGATAGCCGATCTACGAGTAGAACCTACGCTCCTCGTGATCCTAACTGACGGCTCCTGGTCTTTCGAGCTTCGAACTTTCTCCGCTGCCCTTCAACAACCTTGAAGGCCTATCCCTCCCGAGCTTCAACGACTTCAATTCCCTCAGGAATAAGTTCTTTCACGCACTCCTTGTGGCAAATCTTCAAAACACGCTAAGTGTTGAAGTCTTCAATCCTGCGCACTCTCGCAGCAGAAATCCTTCAATTCCTTTCCTCAGAATCGCAAATCCGAGTCTTTGTCCAGCCTGCGCATGCCTTGCATGGCTCTGGTGCTAAATCTGCACTCTTCGAGGAAATGAGAACAAACACTATCTCTAAGTAAACCCTGCAGTCACGCACTCCTTGCGGACAAATTCAACTACACTCCTTGCAGGAATCTTCTGGCTCACTTAGAGAAAACAATTGAAACTCATTCACTCACCTCTCAGACTTCAGTTTCGAAACATGAAGTTACATACACAGCATATGAAAGCAAATGTATGACAGAAAGAAAACATCCATAAGCATAATAGCGTCAACACACAGAGAAACAACACATAACCATGAGATTGAATCAAAGCTTTCTATTATTAATTCAATATCTGTACATGGGTATTCTATACACAACTCTCTGCTTGCTCTTCTTCTCTCCTGAATGTTGGCTTCTGAATGAATAATAATAATACAATGTACAAAGGAGGGTGTTTATATCCGTTTTCCCTCTAGAACTGAAACTGTCTAATCTAGACTTAACTATTCTATCTACCTGCATTAAATCTATTAAATGCCTTCCTATCTACTAAGGATGAGAGCTTACAGGCTCAAGGTCCCCTTTACATCACAAGTGTGCTTCTTTATAAATGACTTCATTAAAGAGCGGCGCAACTACTTCCAAAGTATTTCAAAATGTGTGCGGGCGCTGTCGAATTGTCTTTCGCTCCACGCTGGCTTGCTTGATGTGTTGGCGATACTCCTGCATCAATCACCATCTACCCTGCCCAGAGGAAACCAGGACATGTGGCATCCTATAGTCTTTACATTAGCCATGAAAACTAAAATTGAAAATAGACTGAACATAAAAGAGTTTGAACTGACACCTAACTAGAACTAGAAAGAAATCCAAGCCATGCAATTACCCCTTGGTGCTAGAAGTAGCCTTGTCAGGGTCATCATTGTGCAGTCCGTTTTGAGTTGGAAGAACATAGGGTATTGCACACGTCATATGTATTTTCCTTGTTGGTGCATTGGAGAAACCTTCGTACAACATATCCATGCATTGGTTCATGAGTGTGCCATGGTAAACCAGGTCTTCCATCTAGCTTCTCAGGTCGAACACCAAATCTAAATGTTTCAAGTGGAAGAAGGATAGGGGGGAATGCCATTGTTCTAGTACAATCGAGATAGGTGGTGGAACATGGAACTTGTCACCTTTCTTCATCGTTCCACCCAGAGCCTCCACAACCTCGCTTGTTGCAGCCTGCATTCCAACCTCTTCTCCTTCCTCATGCTCTGTCATCGCACTCCATCCCTATGTTCCTTCCTCCTTTCCAGGGTCCTCTTCTCTCACTATGGCTCTTGAAGGGTCGTAGCCCATTGAAAGTGTGGCATCTTGAGAGGCCATGTGGAGGAGTTCCTCCAGGAACTCCTCCTTGACGAAGGATATGTGGAACTCCTCCATCTTTTCCTCCATGGTGTTGGTGTCATGGTGAGCCGATGTGGTTGGATTAGTGTCATCCGCTGGGAAGGTGCTTGGAGGTTTCCAATTCTTTGGCAAAATGAAGAGTTGAGACTCCAGAGGGATCTATATGGGTACCTCCAGAGTGACCTCCTCCACATAATCCATTGGAGGTGATAAGGCCATTCCTCCTCTGTGAGCTGTCTAAATTTTCTGGTTGCAGGCCATGGAGAGTGCCCACTCTAGCCTCTGCTACCACCTTTGTCTCACAACTAGACTATACCAGGCATGGCCATGACAGAGGTTGCCTCTCTCCCATGGCATTGATAATGTGACTCTGATGGTAAAATTGCAGGAGGTTTTGCAATGGTTGCACCAGAGCACTAAGTTGCTTTTCTGGTGCAAGCCAAAGGAGAAATGGAGAGGGCTAGTGCAATCATGGGTGATAACAAAGAGATGAGACATGAAGTCTTACATTATTACCTCCTAGGCATTGAATTTCCTTTCTGCCAGTCTATTCACTCGAGGGAGCAGTCCCATGGCTCTTGGTTGGTAGTTAATTCGAGCTACCATACTTAATGGAGAGGGGATGGGAGCCAACCTGCCATATTTATGGCTTGTCTTGGCATAGTGCAACGTGGCCCTTGTGTGTTGCATGTCACCCCATTCAGGGTTGGATAGTCCATCTTGGCTAAGTATTGGCATCAATATGAGAGTTCAGAGTGAGGTGAAGTTTGGGCATTCCAATGGATCAGCTCGATCATGGTAGCCACTCCTTCATTTGCCAGGAAATATGGTACTTTATTTATGTCCCTTTTCACATGAGAGGGGATGATGGTAAGGTTGGTCCGTAAGAGGGAGACAAAGTCCTCCAAAAGTCCCGAGAGTCTCCAACTGGGTGAGATGTCCAGGGGGTGTTCTCCATGAATAATTTTGGTTATGAGATGGATTATGATATGGGAATCCCCCTCCACAATGATATTTTAGTAATGGTTCTCTATTGTGAACTTGATTCCTCGTAGGAGGCTCCAAGTTTCAGCAATGTTGTTTTTGTTGAGGCCCAGATAGGCTGCTACTAGGTGGAGGATTTCTCCATTTGAGTTCCTGAGGATTGCCCCAAAGCCCACTGGGCCTGGATTTCCTTTTGAAGACCCATCAAAATTAATATTTATGAATCCAGTTGGTGGGGGGGTCCAAGTGGTTGGGATACTAGTGGGGCAGTTGTCCACTGTGGAAGTGGGAGTGTCAGCCAGGCAGAGGTGCTAATTTTGGAGAATAAGTCGTTCATCAAGACTGCACTTTAAGTCCTCGATTTTCCATTGCCTACTTTTGATCATTTCATGGATTAGGTTCATGATTCTTCCCATGTAGAGGTGGGAGGTGAGGCCTGCGACTGGGATATTCTTTTGTTTATTTCCTTCCAAATTTTCCAGAGGGTGAATCCCGAAAGGAGCTACCAGATGTGAGCTAGCATTGGGTTTTGATAGGTGAGTGAGTCCAAATTTTCTATGGTGTTGTTGATGTTGTTTCCATTTCTATTGGAATGACACATTATTTGAGACCCCAGATCCCAATTTTTCTGACTGTAGTGGCAGTGGTTAAAAATGTGTTCCATCATTTCCTCTTGTTGTTGACAAAGGGGGCAGATTGATGGGCGTATGAAACCCCTCTTTTTGAGATTGTCCCAGGTGAGGATGTGGTTTTGAACTGTGAGCCAGAGGAAAATGGACACTTTAGGCCAGAGTATAGAATTCCATATCTTGCCCCAAATACTCTCCTTAGAGTGATCTTGATAGTTCCCTTGCAAGTAGTAGGATTCTATGATAAAAAAATTCTAGTTGTGGAGTGCCCCCATTTGAGAATGTCCAGGCCTGCCCTAGTGGATATTTTCCTATGGTTCACATAGGCTTGCTAGGCTTGGAGATCCATTTCCCTTGGGAGGTGTAGTTCCAGGTGTTCTGTCTTCCATTTGTGCCATGGCAATTTCCTGTGAGATGTTATCCAAAGATCCTTAACCCATCTGAAGAAGTCAGGTGGAAGTGAATGGTGAAGGGGGTTAAGTTATTCTAGAGTGGCTAGAGGCGTTTGTTGTTGCCATGAATCCTTCTAGAACAATGCACTTTCCCCATTCCTGATTTCCTAGAAAGAATATTTCTGGACCAATTGTCTGTTGAGCCAGGTCGTGTTCCAAATATTGGTTCCCTAAATCTATTTGTTGAATCTGATTAGTTGATCTACTTGGGTGGTCGAGGAATATTTTTGTTTCCAAATTTGTGCCTAGAGTTCTGTAGGCTTATTAAGCCATCATCACCACATTTTAGCTCCCATAACTTGATTAAGTTTTCCTGGGTCGCAAAGCCCTAATCCCCCTAGAGATTTGGGCTTGCAAAGCTTATCCCAGCCCACTAAAGCCCACTTTTTATCATTGTGCTGCCCATGCCATAAGAAGCTACGTTGTATGTTTATGATGGTTCAAATGACATACTTAGGTGTTGTTAGGGGCATGAACAGGTAGGTTGAAAAGGCTTGTAGGATTGACTTGAGTAGCACCATCCAAAATGCAATATTAAGATGTTTGAAGGTCCAGTTGTTGAGTTTATTGGAAATGGAGAGAAGCATATTGTCCTAGAAGATGGAGTGTGCAGGTGCCCCTGTGAGGGGTATGTTGAGATAATTGGATGGAAGGGAGATCTTGGGTATACCTAGGAGGTAAGAAATATGATTTTGGACAACGACTGACATGTTGAATAAGTAGAGATTAGATTTATCAAGGTTAAGGGCCATTCTTGACGCATCCGCAAAATTAGTGAGAATGTAATTTAGTTTGGTGGCTTATCGAGCTATTGGGGTGTTTAAGAGGAGGGTGTCATAAAAAAACTAGCTATCCGAGGGAGTTGGATGAATGTTGGGCAGGGGGATTCCTTTGAGGGAACCCTCTAGGACTGAGGCTTTAAGGTAGCGTCCCAAATATTCCTCCATTAAAACAAAGAGGAAGAGAGAGAGGGGGTCTCCTTGATGGATTCCTCTGGTAGGGGAAAAGGGTTGGGAGGACACTCCATTGAACAGTGTAGAGAAAAAGGCTGAAGATGTGAGATTCATGATCCAATTCACCTATTGGTTGTCAAAACCAAAGGCTTCTAGCAAGGAGCGCATGTACTGCTAATTGATTCTGTCAGAGGCTTTTGAAAGGTCAAGTTTAATTAGAATACCTGGGATCTAGTCGTCTTCAAAAAGTGGATAACCTCATGAGAAAGGATGATATTGTCCCTGATTTTCCTTCCTTCCACGTAGCCTTCTTGTTCTTTAGAAATGACAAAAGGAAGGATTGGATTGAGACGTGTGGCTATAATCTTAGTGATGATTTTGTAGATGATGTTGCATAGGAAAATCAGTCTGTACTGTTTGGGGTGAGTGACTCTCTCCTCTTTCAGGATGATGGTGAGGAAGGTGGAATTGAGGGCATAGAGGACTTGACCTGAGGTTCTATATTCCTCCACTACCTACCAAACCTCTTCCCTGATCATGTCCCAACAATGATGAAAGAAATTTGTGGTGAAGCAGTATGGACCTGGCACTTTCCCTGGGGGCATCTCTTTGACTACATGGTCCACTTATTCTTGAGTGATGGGTCTCATTAAGGCTTCATTATGTTCCTGAGTTACCAAGGAGGGTATGTGCTTGGTTATTTTGTCGATGGATGAGGCTCTGACATCATTGGTTTCTGTTAGAAGGTATTTGTAGTAGTTTGCTAGTTCCTCTACAATTCATTTTTTCTCTCATATGTGGTTACCTTGAGCATCCTCTAGCTGAGTTATCCTATTTATGTATCTATGATGCACCATTTCTTTGTGGAAGAATTTGGTATTCCTCTCGCCCTCTTTGAGACATTGAAACCTAGATTTCTGATGCCATAAGATTTTTTCCTGCTTTTTTTGTTCTTCTAATTCCGCCTAAAGCTCCTCCTCTTCCTTCACTAATTTTGTGGTTTTGATTCCTAAAATGAAGTTTTTTTGCAGAGTTTCCATTCTATTCTCAATTTCTTTCATTCGTTGAAATATGTTCCCAAAGGTGGTTTTATTCCAAATCTTCATATGTAACTTGAAAATTTTGAGTTGGTGCTGAAATTTGTACATGTAGGTACCATGTTCTATTTCTACTTGGTTCTACCAAGACGTTGCGTGCCGATGAAAATCGGGGTGGGAGAGCCAAAATTTCTCAAATTTGAAGGGTTTGAGTTTTGGCGTCGCCCCTATGTCCAAGAAAAGTGAGACAGGCTAGTGGTCTAAGCTGGCTCTTGGAATAATGTTGGCCTCTATGGCAGGATCCTCCACTAGTAGGGCTTCCGGTAGTAGGAAACGATCTAGATGGCCAACAACCAACTAATGTCTAGATATGCAGTTGGACCAGGGGAAAATGCCATTTCGGGCTTCTATATATACAATATTTAGATGGTCAATGAGGGTTCTAAACTTATCACTATCTTTCTCCAGCCATTTATTATCCCCGGTTTTCCCCCCCCAGAGTCAGGATCATATTGAAGTCATCTCCCAACACCTAGTTGGGAATCCTCAATAATGATCTGATGGAATTTATCTACTTTAGGAAGCTCTCTTCGTCTTGTGGGATTTGATGTTCATAAACATTTGTGGTTTCCCCTTCCTTGGTCAATCCTATGATTATGAAGTGTTCCATAATCATTCCTACAATGGAGAAGGGTTGATCTATTGTGACAATTGTGGGGTTCCATAAAATTGATAATCCTCTTGATGCGTCAGAGGATTCTATGTGGAGGGAGTCACACCCTCTCCAAAAATGGTGAAAGATAGTTGTTTCTTTTGCTCCAACACATTTTGTCTCCCGTAGAAGGAGAACATCTGGATTTTCTGTGCATATACAGTCTTGGAGAGTCCTCTGCTTGGATCGTCCATTGAGTCCTTTGATGTTCCAGGTTATGATATTCATCATAATGATTGAGGAGGTGGATGGAGGTAACCCTCCAAGAGCCTTTGAACTTGTCCTGAGTTGAGCATGAATTTCCCTACCTCTATGATGAGCTGGTGTGTGGATTTTCGGCCTCATCTTTTTTTTTCCCATGGAGCGTGCTTTGAGTCTATGCTTGGGTTTGTGGCTATGCCCAATTGTGTAGTGGATCTGACTGTGGAATCTATGAATACCGTATGAACCTTTATGATTTGTTCTACATGTATTGTTTATAGATCCTTTTGATTGAGGGCCTCCTCTAGTTTTTCAATATCTATGTCCACCAAGTCTTGTTTATCTAACTCCATCAGGGCATCCCCATTTCCCCCCGGTTTATCTCCTTGGTGATCTTATTTTCTTTGGGTAGATGGGTGTGCGACTTGACCTTTTCCTTTCTCTTGGAATTTCTCTTTATGGAGATCTTGGATCTCTTCTTCTTTCGACAACAGATTTAGAATGTCATAAGAGTTCTTGCTGGTTATTTTTGGAGCATTGTCTAGATTTTTCTTCTGTGGTGGGTTTCGTTTGAAATTTGTGACTGTGGTGAAGCTGTCTTTTTGTTTGTTCTCTCTGGCTTTGGGGGATTGGGCATTCAGAGGGCAGTCTTGAAAGAGGTGGCCATGCTCATGAAATTTTTTTGCAGTGAAAGGGGATGTTCTCATAGTCTATTGTTTGGTTCTAATCCTCATCCCAATATTCCATTGTTATTGAACTTGATAATGCTTTTGATATATCCATGTATAAATAGATCCTGGCATGGGATGTGTATTTCCTTTTTTTTGTGGCTTCCGACGGTTTGACATATCATCCCATAGTGTTTCCTATTCCCATAAGTATCTCTTCTAGCCAAAAATTCTGTGGCAAGCAATAGAGCCTAATACAGACTCGGGTCATGGTAAAATCCTCCTTTTCTGGACTGAAGTAGTCTGTCCAGAATCGCAGGAATAACCATGTTGAGTTGTAGAAATACGACCCATTGTCAAAGATTATGTCCTTGTATTCTAGGTTGTAGAGGATAATTGTGAAAACCCTTTGGAGCTAAGTTGAACCTCGTAGTCTCCCTTAGGGTTACACTAATCTTTAATCCATCGTAATAAATCTTGTTCAAAAGGTGAGAGCCCTAAGAACTTTCCTATTAGGGAATGCTCTCTCATGAACTAGGTGTGTTCACCTACACTTGATGAACTAATGAGATATTTGGGGGGGGGTTTGATTGGGGAATTCATTTACCTCATTCCCATCCACAATATGCCTTTGGATGAGACGTGGTTGGCTCCACATCCATTGCTTTTTCGAGTCCCTTCTCTCTGGTCACAAGCTTCTCTCTCATGTGCGGAAGTGACTCAAAGGTGGGCCATTTGGCTCTTGTTCCTGCTCTATCATTGGTAGTTATGTTGTTATATGAGGGGAGTTCCCTCCCCCCCCCCTCTGGACTCATCTTGACCTCTCAGTCGTAGGGAGTTTGGTCGTACTGGCATAGATCGTGCAGCAGGTACAACTACAGGCTAGTCAGAACATACTGAGAGTCGCTGAGGGATCTCTAGGGTTTCCTCTTGGATTTTACTATCGTGCATTGGAAATCATCAACTATAGATTTAATATTAATTAAAACCCTAATTTAAATTAATTAATTAATTGAAACCTAAATTAAATTAATTTAAATTAAATATATATTTTAAATTAATGTATAGTTACTTAAATATTTCATAATTAACCTTAAATTAAAGCGCTAAAATCCATTGAATTAAGTGATTGAAAATCCTCTAAAAATTAAACAATTATTAATTCAAACCATTATCAACTAGATATTTCTCTATGTTATCATTTCTCTCTGTAATTTTAACAAGAGCATGAATTGTTTCTTTACCTAATTTAAATAAGAGCATGAATTGTTTCTCTATGTTATTTATATAAGAGAAATAATGGTTTCTCTAAGTAATTTGTATAGGAGCAAGATATGAGTAAGATATTTCTCTTAGTTATCATTTCTCTTTGTAATAATTTGTATAAGAGTCTCTGTAATTTGTATAAGAGCTCAAGAACGATTTATCTACATAATTTGTATAAGAGTTATCGTTTGTCTATGTATTTTGTATAAAAGTATGAATGGTTTCTCTAAGTAATTTATATAAGAGAAATAATTGTTTCTCTAAATAATTATTTTCTTCAAAGCCGACCAATAGTGGATGAATTGGATCTTGGTTGGATCCACATGTACACCCTGCTCATTCATGTTGTATCCCAAATATTCGATTCTCTGCATGTCGAAGAAACACTTCTCCAAATTGGCATATAACTTGTGTATTCATGCCATCCACGGTCTATTTAGTTTGTCATCTCCATCATATCAATTCTCCTTCTTTTCTTGCAACTATTCAATTCCTCAATTTAACTCTGCTCATTACCAAATTTATTTATATTTCCATTATATGTTAAATCGTGAATACACATAAGTTTTTATCGTCAGTATTGTTTTGGTTCATGCATATATCATGTTATATGATTGTTTCATGTGTGCCATATAAATTCATTACATCGTGTTAATATTACAACTTTACATTGTTTTACGTCACATTGTTATACATGTAAAGTTATGTTGTTGTTAGGTGT
>ML807194.1:69816-99502 GCA_009831015.1 Picea engelmannii
GTAAAATATTGAATAAAATATTAATAACCACCTTGAGTGATAATAAGTAATGAAAAAATTAAAAAAAACAAATTTAAATTGATTATTTATTAATAAAGTATTAACACAAATGTAAATTAGGAAAGTATTAAAAACATTGATAAATTATTAATAAAGTATCATTTATTAATGTTTTTAATACTAAGTTACTAATATTTTTTAATGATTTTAATACTTTATAAATGCAATACATTATTATATATTTAATATTTTATTAATAATTTTATCATTTGTATTAAATCAATAAGGGTTTATAGATAAATTATAGATCAACTTAAATTAAACTATATATTAAATCTAATTAAATTTAAACTATAGATTTAATCTTTTTTTTTAAAATAAAAAGAGGGGCAGATCCTATTATATTATATCACATGAAAAACAACATATGTCCTTAGGATGCTGATTATTCACCAAATTAGCGGAAACCAGAACAATTGGTAGCCTTGACTTTCGATGTCAAAAAGAGGCAAATCACCATCTGCCCTACCCGGAGGAAACCAAGACAGGTGGTGGCCTGTAGTCTTTACATTAGCCATGAAAGATGAAATTAAAACTAGACTGAACATAAAAGAGTTTGAACTGACACCTAACCAGAACCAAAAATAACTCCAACCCATGCAATTACCCATTGGTGCTAGAAGTAGCCTTGTCAGAGTCGTCGTTGTGTGGTTCGTTTCGAGTTGGCAAAGCACAGGGTATTGCACACGTCATAAATCTTTGCCCTGCTGGTGCATTGGAGAAACCTTCGTACAACATATCAATGCATTGGTGCATGAGTGTGCCACGATAAACCTGGTCTTCCATTTGGCTTCTCAGGTTGAACAAGAAATCTAAATGTTTCGGGTGGAATAAGGGTAGCAGGCATGCTATTGTTCTGGTACAATTGAGGTAAGAGGTGGCACATGGACCTTGCCACCTTCCTTCGTTGTGCCACCCAGATCCTCCACAACCTTGCTTGTTGCAACCTACATTCCAAACTCTGCTCCTTCCTCATGCTCCGCCATAGCGCTCCATCCCTATGCTCCTTCCTCCTCCCCAGGGTCCTCTTCTCTTGTTGTGGCTCTAGAAGAGTCGTAACCCGCTGAAAGTGTGGCGTACTGAGAGGCCATGTGGAGGAGTTCTTCTGGGAACTCATCCTCGATGAAGAAGATGTGGAACTCCTCCATATTTTCCTCCATGGTGTTGATGTCATGGTGAGCCGTTGTGGCTGGTTTAGTGTCTTCCATTGGGAAGCTACTTGGAGGTTTCCAATTCTCTAGCAGAGTGAAGAGATGAGACTCCAGAAGGATCTGTATGGGTTCCTCAAAAGCGGCCTCCTCCACATAAGCCATTGGAGGTGACCATGCCATCCCTCCTCTGTGAGCTGTTTGAATTCTCTGGGTGTGGTCCATGGAGAGTGACCTCTCTAGCCTCTATTGTCACCTTTGTCTCACAGCCAGACTATACTAGGCAAGGCCACGGTGTGGCTTGCCTCTCTCCCATGGCATTGAGAAGGTTACTCAGATGGAAAAATTGTAGGAGGTTTTGCAATGGCTGAACCAGAGCACTAAGTTTCTTACCTGGTGTAGGCCGAAGGTGAAATGGAGAGGTCTAGTGCAATGTTGGGTGATAACAAAGAGATACGACATGATGAATTCCATTATATCCCCCCAGACATTGAATTTCCTTGTCGCCAGTCAGTTCACTCGAGGGAGCATTCCCATGGCTCTTGGATGGCAGTTAAGGCGGGCTCCCATACTTAATGGAGAGGGGATGGGAGTTAGCCTGCCATATTTATGGCTTGGCTTGGCATGGTGCGACGTGGACCTTTTGTGATACGTGTCACCCCATCTAGGGTTGGAGATTCCATCTTGCCTAAGTCTTGGCATCGGTCTGAGAGTTTAGAGCGAGGTTAAGTTTGGGCATTCCAATGGATCAGCTTGATCATGGTAGCCACTCCTTCATTTTCAAGGAAATATGCTACTTTATTTGCATCCCTTTTCACATGAGAGGTGATGACAGTAAGGCTGGTCCGTGAGAGGGATCCAAATTCCTCCAAAAGTCTTGAGAGTCTCCAACTTGGTGAGACGTCCAAGGGGTGTTCTCCATGAAGAATTTTGGTTATGAGATGGATTATGATCTGGGAATCCCCCTTCGCAATGATATTGTTGTAATGGTTCTCTGTTTCCACCTTCATTCCTCATAGGAGGCTCCAGATCTTAGCATCATTGTTTGAATTGAAGCCCAGATAGCCTGCTACTAGGCGGAGGATTGCCCCAAAGACCGCTGGGCCTGAATTTCCTTTTGAAGCCCCATAAAAATTATTATTTATGAATCTAGTTGGTGGGGGGGTCCAAGTGGTTGGGCTACTAGTGGGGAAGTTGGCCACTACAAAAGTGGGAGTGTCATCCAGGTAGAGGTGCCATTTTTGGAGAATAATTTGTTCATCCAAACTGCACTTTAAGTCCTCAGTTTTCCATTGCCTTTTGATTGTTTCGTGGATTAGGTTCATGATTCTGTCGCAAGTAGAGGTGGGAGGCAAGGCCTGTGACTGGAAGATTATTTTATTTATTTCCTTCCAAAGTTGTCAGAGGGTGAAGCTTGGAAAGAGATTCTAGATGCAAGCTAGAATTGGGTTCTGATAGGTGAGCGAGTCTCAATTTTCTATGGTGTCACTAATGCTATTTATGTTTGTATTGAAATGATGCATTATTTGAGACCCCAGATCCCAAATTGTCTGATTTTAGTGGCAACGGTCAAAAAGGTGTTCCATGATTTCCTCCTGTTGTTGACAAAGGGGGTAGATTGATGGGCCTATGAAACCCCACTTTTTTAGATTGTCCCAAGTGAGGATGTGGTTTTGAACTTTGAGCCAGAGGAAAATGGACACTTTAGGCCAGAGTGTAGAATTCCATATATTTCCCTAGATACTATCCTTAGCGTGATATTGATAGTTCCCCTCCAAGTAGTAGGATTCTTTGATAGAAAAATTTCCACTTGTGGAGTGCCCCCATCTGAGAATGTCTAGGCCTGTCTTAGTGGATATTTTCCTATGGTTTGTGCAGGCTCACTGGGATTGGAGATCCATTTACCCTGGGAGGTGTAGTTCTAGGTGTTCTGTCTTCCATTTGCATTATGGCAGGTTCCTGTCAGATGTTCTCCAAATATACTTAACCCATCTGAAAATTTCAGGTGGAAGTGAAAGACGAAGGGGGTTAAGTTCTTCTAGAGTGGGTAGAGGGATTTGTTGTTTCCATAAATCTTTCCAGAACATTGCACTTTCCCCATTCCCGATTCCCCAAAAAGATTATTTCTAGACCAATTTTATGTTGATCTAGGTCATGTTATAGATATTGGATCCCTGAATATGGTTGTTGAATCTCATTAGTTGATTTTCATGGGTGGTCGGGGAATATTTTTGTTTCCAAATTTGTGCCCAGAGTTTTGTAGGGTTCTTAAGCCATTGCCACCACAGTTTATCTCCCATAACTTGATTAAGTTTCCTAGGTCATAGAGCCCTAATCCCCCAGATCTTTGCACTTGAAAAGCTTATCCCAACCCACTAAAGCCCACTTTTTATCAGGGTGGAGCCCATGCCATAAGAACTTTCATTGTATGTTTCTGATCACTTGAATGACAGACTTAGGTGTTCCTAGGGCCATGAACATGTAGGTTGGAAAGGCTTGCAGGATTGACTTGAGTAGCACCATCCAAGATGTGATATTAAGATGTATGAAGGTCGAGTTGCTGAGTCTATTGGAAATGGAGAGAATCAGGTTATCCCAGGAGATGGAGCATGTAGGTTTCCCTGTGAGGGGTATGCCAAGATAATTGGATGAAAGGGACCTCTTGGGTATACCTAGGAGGTGGGAAATACGAATTTTTGACAGTGACCAGCGTGTTGAATAAGTAGAACTTATATTTATCAAAGTTAAGGGCCATTCCTGACGCATCTGCAAAATCAGTGAGAATGGAATTTAGTTTGGTGGCTTCTTGAACTGTCGAGGTGTTTAAGAGGAGGGTGTCATAAAAAAACTAGCTATGTGAGGGATTTGGCTGAATGTTGTGCAGGGGGATGCCTTTGAGGGAACCATCCAGGACCGAGGCTTTAAGGTAGCGTCCCAAACCTTCCGTCATTAAAAAAAAGAGTAAGGGAGAGAGGGGGTCTCCTTGACAGATTGATATGGTAGAGGAAAAGGGTTGGGAAGGCACTCCATTGACCAGCATATAGAAAATGACTGAAGAGGTGAGTGTCATGATCCAATTCACCTAGTGGTTGTCGAAACAAATGGATTATAGAAAGGAGCGCATGTACTGCCAATTGATTTTGTCAAAGGATTTTAAAAGGCCGAGTTTGATGAGCATACCTGGGATCTTAATCATCTTCAATGAGTGGATAACCTCATGAGAAAGGATGACACTATCCATGATTTGTCTGCCTTCCACATAGTTTGTTTATTCTTTGGAAATGACAAAAGGAAGGATTGGCTTGAGACATGTGGCTATACCCTTAGTGATGATTTTGTAGATGATGTTGCATAGGGAAATCAGTTTGTACTGTTTTGGGTGAGTGACTCTCTCCTCTTTTGGGATGAGGGTGAGAAAGGTGTCACTGAGGGAAGAGAGGACTTGACCTGAGGTTCTAGATTCCTCCACTACTTTCAAAACCTCTTCCCTGATCATGTCCCAACAATGATGAAAGAAATCCGTGGTGAAGTCATTTGGACTTGGCGCTTTCCCTAGGGGCATTTCTTTGACTTCATGGTACACTTCTTCTTGAGTGATGGGTCTCATTGAGGCTTCATTCTGTTCCTGAGTTACCAGGGAGGGTATGTGCTTGGTTATTTTGTCGATGGTTGATGCTCTTTCACCATTGGTTTTTGTTAGAAGGTCTTTGTAGTAGTTTGTTAGTTCCTCTACAATTTGGTTATGCTCTCATATGCAGTTACCTTGAGCATCCTCCAACTGATTTATCCTATTTATGTATCTACTATGCACCATTTATCTATGGAATAATTTTGTATTCCTCTCGTCCTCTTTGAGCCATTGAAACCTGGATTTATGATTCCATAAGATTTCTTCTTTCTTTTTTTCGTTCTTCTAATTCCACCTGAAACTCCTCCTCTTCCTTCATTAATTTTGTGGTTCTGATTCCTGAAATGAAGGTTTTTTGCAGAGTTTCCAATCTATTTTCAATTTCCCACATTTATTGAAATATGTTCCCAAAGGTGGTTTTATTCCAAAGCTTCAAATGTAGCTTGAAAATTTTGAGTCACTACTGAAATTTGTACATGCAGGTACCATGTTTTGTTTCTTCTTGGCTCCACCAAGACGTTGCAAGCCAATGAAAATCATGGTGTGAGAGCTAAAATTTCTCAAATCTGAAGGGTTTGAGTTTTGGTGTCACCCCTGCGTCCACGGAAAGTGAGATGGGCCAGTGGTCTAAGCCTTCTCTTGGAAGAATGTTGGCCTCTATGGAAGGATCCTCCACCAACATGACTTCTATTACTAGGAAACGATCTAGTCAACCAACAACCTTCTGATGTCAAGATCTCCAGTTGGACCAGGTTAAAATTCCATTTTAGGCTTCTATATATACAAGATTTAGTTGGTCAATGAGGGTTCTAAACTTACCACTATCTTGTTCCATCCATTTAGTATCCCCAGTTTTTTCCTCCAGAGTCAGGATCATATTGAAGTCGCCTCCTAGCACCTAGTTGGGCATGCTCAATAATAATCTGATGGAATTTATCTACTTTAGGAAGCTCTCTTTGTCCTGTGGTTTATGAGGTCTATAAAAATTTGTGATTTCCCCTTCCTTGGTTGATCTTATGACTGTGAAGTGTGTCATAATCATACCTATAGTGAATAAGGGCTAATCTATTGTGATAGTTGTGGGGTTCCATAACATTTCTAATCCTCCTGACGCGCCAGAGGAGTCTGTGTGGAGGGAGTCACACCCTCTCCAACAATAGTGAAAGATAGTTGTTGCTTCTGCTCTAGCACATTTTGTCTCCTGTAGCAGGAGAACATCTGGATTTCCTGTGTGTATATAGTCTCATAGAGTCCTCTACTTCGATCTTTCATTGAGTCCTCTGATGTTCCTGGTTATTATCTTCATCATAATGATTAGGGAGGTGGATGGAGGTAACCCTCTGAGAGCCTTTGAACTTGACTTGAGTTGAGCATGAAGTTCCCTACCTCTTTGATGAGTTGGTGTGTGGATTTGCAGCCTCATCTTTTGTTTTCCCGTGGAGTGCACTTTGAGTCTGTGCTTGGGTCTATGGCTATGCCCAGTCATGCAGTGGATTCGACAGTGGAATCTATGAAGACCTTATGAGACTTTATGAGTTTTTCTATAGGTATTTTTTGCAGATCCTTCCAATTGAGGGCCTCCTCTAGTTTTTCAAGATCTATGTCCACTAAGTCTTGTTCGTCTAACTGCATAAGACTATCCCCATTTTCCCCCAGTTTGTCTCCTTGGTGATCTTCTTTTCTTTGGGAAGATGGGTGCATGGCCTGACCTTTTCCTTTCTCTTAGCATTTCTCTTTATGGGGATCTTAGATCTCTTCTTCTTTTGACATCTGATTGAGAATTTCATAAGAGTTCTTGGTGGTTCTTTTGGAGCGTTTTCTCGATTCTGCTTCCGTGGTGGGTTCTGTTTTTGACCTGTGACTTTGGTGAAGCCATCTTTTTGTTTGTTCTCTCTAACTTTGGGGGCTTGGGCATTCAGGGAGAAGTCTTGAAAGAGGTGGCCATGCTCATGACATTTTCTGCAGCGAAAGGGGATGTGCTCATAGTCTATTGTTTGGTTCCAATCCTCATCCTGATATTCCAACGTTCATGAACCTGGTAATTCTTTTGAGATATCCATGTATACATATATCCTGGCATAGGAGGTGCATTTTATTTGTTTTGTGGCTTCCGACGATTTGAAATATCGTCCCACAGTGTTTCCTATTCCCATAAGTATATCTTCCAGCCATAACTCCTGTGGCAAGGAATAGAGCCTGATCCAGACTGGGGCCATGGTAAAATCTTCCTTTTATGGACTGAAGCAGTCTTTCCAGAATTGCATGAATAACCTTTCCGATTTGTAGAAATACAACCCATTGTCAAAGATTATTTCCTTGTCTTCTAGGTTGTAGAGGATAATCGTGAAAACCCTTTGGAGATGAGTTGAACCTCATAGTCTCCCTTAGGTTTCCACCAATCTTTAATCTAACTTAATAAATCTCATTCAGAAGGCGAGAGCCCCAAGAAATTTCTTATTAGGGTGTGCTCTCTCATGAACTAGGTGTGTTCTCCTACCCTTGTTGAACTAATGAGATATTTGGGGAATTTTTTCGATTGGGGAATGCATTTACTTGGTTCCCATCGATGAGACATGCTTGGCTCCACATCCATTGATTTTCTGAGTTCCTTCTCTCTGGTCATGAGCTTCTCTCTCATGTGCGACAATGGATGAAAGGTGGGTCGTTTGGCTCTTGTTCCCATTCTATCATTGGTCATTACGTTGTTATATGAGGGGGGTTTCCCCCCGCCCCCCCCTATGGACTCATTCTGAGTTCCTTCTCTCTGGTCAGGAGCTTCTCTCTCATGTGCGACAATGGATGAAAGGTGGGTCGTTTGGCTCTTGTTCCCATTCTATCATTGGTCGTTACATTGTTATATGAGGGGGGTTTCCCCCCCGCCCCCCCTATGGACTCATCTTGACCTCTCAGGCGTGGGGAGGTCGTACCGATGTGGATCATGTAGCACATACAACTGCAAGTTGGTCAAAACATATAGAGAGTCATTGAGAGGTCGCTAGAGTTTCCTCTCAGCTTTTCCTATTGCACATTGGAAATCATCAACTATAGATTTAATCTTAATTGAAACCCTAATTTAAATTAATTAATTAATTGAAACCTTAATTAAATTAATTTAAATTAAATATATATTTTAAATTAATGTATAATTACTTAAATATTTCATAATTAACTCTAAATTAATGTATAGTTACTTAAATATTTCATAATTAACCCTAAAATCCATTGAATTAAGTGGTCGAAAATCCTCTAAAAATTAATGTATATATTTTAAATTAATTTATAGTTACTTAAATATTTCTTAATTAACCCTAAAATCCATTGAATTAAGTGGTCGAAAATCCTCTAAAAGTTAAACAATTCTTTCTTTAAATCATTATCAACAAGATATTTCTCTTCGTTATCATTTGTCTTTGTAATTTGTATAAGAGCTCAAGAATGGTTTCTCTACCTAATTTGAATAAGAGCATGAATTGTTTCTCTATGTAATTTGTATAAGAGTCTGTAAATTTGGTAATTTGTATAAGAGCTCAAGAATGGTTTCTCTACCTAATTTGAATAAGAGCATGAATTGTTTCTCTACATAATTTGTATAAGAATCTTTGTAATTTATACAAGAGCTCAAGAATAATTTTTCTACATAATTTATATAAGAGTTATCATTTCTCTCTATAATTTGTATAAGAGTATCAATGGTTTCTCTAAGTAATTTATATAAGAGCAATAATGGTTTCTTTAAATAATTTATGTAAGAGCAAGGTATGCTATAGTTTAACTAGAGTAATAATAAAGTGTAAAATAATTTATAGTGTAAAGTAAAGTAATAATAAAGTGTAAAATAATTTATAGTGTAAAGTAAAGTAATAATAAAGTGTAAAGTGTAGAGTAATAATAAGAGCAAATTTTGCTAAATAATAATAATAAAGTGTAAAGTAATTTCTTGTTTAATTATAAGTTAAACTTAAATTGATATGTAAATTAATTATTTCATGATTAATTTTAAAATTATTTTATAATTAAAGTATTTAAATATTTAATGGTTAATTATATTTATAAATTTAATTTAAATTTATAGTTTATAGTGTAAATTAATTTAAAATTGAATTATTTCATGATTAACTCTAAATTAATTTATAATTAAAATATTTTAATATTTCATAATTAATTTTTAAGGATTACAATTTAAAAAATTAAATATATAAAATTCTATTATATAAAGTATAAACCCTAAAATAGAGCATGAATGGTTTTCTTCCTTATTTAATTTTTTCATGGCATCCCTACTTCAATTTCTCATCCCTATTTCATATTTCATATGCCAATTTCTTAATAAAATGATTTTAACTATGATGAGAAAGCGGCTATCATATACTAATGGATTTAATTAACCTTTGAATAACTCCTTCTAGAAAGGACGAGATCATTTACTAATTCAATAATTTGTAAAAGGGAAAAGAGGCCACTTATAAACTGAGATCATGGTTTATATATTGAGAATAATGAGAAGATAGTTAACACAACCGTAAACAACATTCCAACAATTGCTCCAGCCAAAGATAGACTTCTCCACTAGGATTATTGCAATAATATCACAAATAATCAATAGAAAGTAAACAAATAAATACAAGTCATTAAATATATTCAATGAGAATTTGTAATGCTCAAAGTATGTACGTCGTCCACAAAACATTGTATATGCTTAAAGTGAAAAATGGTTGTTCTAAAGTGTTTTGGACTATTATAAGATTTATCTCACACATATTTCGAATAACAAGTACTGTAAGGAGGTAACAAATATGCATTCAGATTACAATGCAAAGTAAGTATGCTATGAATGAAACAAATGTTGCAGCAAATCGAGAGACTTAGGATACATTTATATTAGTAAATCCACACATCATAACCAAGAAAAATTGGTTATGTAATAGTTCTCCAGATGTAGTTCGAGTCTCATATTACAAATATAGTGAAAAAAAAAAAACTGGACTTGTTAGACAATAACATTTGGAATTTTTGGATGGCATGTTGAAAAATTACTCAATCTTAGCAGGTATGTCACTCATTTTGACAGAGAAGTATTATTTTGGTAAAAATTTACTCAATCCTTAACCACTTTAGGACCAAAACTATAACCATTTGTAACATCTCTACAGACTTGTTGGTCAGAATCTTGCAAACGTCATTGTTCACAACACTAATGAGCTGCTGGTTCTATTTTTTTTATATATATGGAAAAATTTAGTTTTTTTTTATATATATGGAAAAATTTAGTTTTTCTTAAGTAATCATATTGTATTTTACTTTTGAAATCTTGTTGATAATGGGAGAAAGAAAACCCCATATAATGGTCATCCCATACTGTAATCATAAAGAAAAAACTTAAAACCTAAATACCTAAAATCTTAAAATCCCATGCTTAAAACAAACGCCTAAAAACTTAATACACTATGCTTAAAGAATATATATAACACTAAAAACTTAAAACAAAAATTCTGAAAGCTTTATGTCCATGTTGCGCCCTTAAGATTGTTTCCTCCTCTCCTCTCTGCTTCTGCTTCAAGGTTGAACTGTAATCTGGATCTGCAACTACATAGAAACTCTGACGAATGGAAAAGGAAACGACTAGAGAGTGGAAATATTATTGGATATAGCATGCTAAGAAGATAAAAATCGTCAGATACGCAAGAAACTAAGAGAGGGTATCAAAAAGTCGGAATAGATGGAAAGGAGGTGCTCCACACATTCCAATAAATGTTGGTTACAAGCGTTTAAGGTGAAGCACTTCATTAAATGTGAAGCATTCCAGTAAATCTGAAGCATTTAAGGTGAAGCACTCTAACATTTGGTTTACGAATGTTTAAGGTGAAACACCCCACAATCATTGTGAAGATCCACTTATCCCACCAAAAGTACAACTAGTAAAAATAAGGTGAAGTGTTTCATTCAGCCACAAAGCTCCACTTATGTGAACAGTAAAAAGACAGTAAAAAAATCTAAACCTAAACTTTTTACTTGGAAATGCTAGTTAAACATTTAAAAGTGGCAATTTTAGTTAAACATCTAAATATGATAATCATACAGTCTTATAATAATTTATTAATATGATTAGGTAAATGTAAAAAATAAATAAGTTAACAGATACATTCATAAATGCAAGGAAGGAACATTTCAGCATCTTCAATTAATAGCCATAGCATTAAAATTTAAGATTAAAAGATGTGACCATTTCCAATAGGCTCAATGAATTATTTATGGTTTAGTTTTTTGTTATGGTCATGGTTCAATTTATTTTATGTTTATGAAAATGATATTCATGAAAAACATAATAAGAATCTTAGTTGTTTTTGTAAGATTCTTGATACAACTAAAAATCTTAGTTGTTTTTGTAAAATGCTTAATACAATTATATGATACAAAATGATACAAGTATATGACACATATATTCTTATTACTTAGAATTGTTATTAATCATATATATTTCACCAAAATGCACCATTGCTGTAATTTAGATTACAAGCCTAAGATGATACATTACAACAAGGGTCAAAATTCAACAGACCGTGCATTCAACCTCATGGGTATGATGGCTTGAATGTTATTCCTTGTTACCTTAGGAAATGATTTGCAATCTATCAAGTGGTGGTCCTCATTTCACTAACACATGTTTTTTTCTTATGCTCAATAACTTATAAACCAAGCTCATAACATCCCAAGCATCATAATTCAAATTCTCAATAATTTGAAAATAACACATCAAACAAAAAAACCATAACTTGAGACACACTTATCAAAATTCAAAATATTTAACAGGATTAAGAAAATAAAAATTATAATAACTATTTAAAACAATCATAAAATAACAAAACAACCAAGAAAACATATTTCATTGGACATGGCATAGCATAAAACATAAAAACCTTGGTTTCCATAAATGTGAATAAACCTCAGTCTTGTGATATCCATGATGTATCGGATAGAATGTGGACACCCTCGGAGCTATAGGAAGCAATGAAATGTTTTGTCAACTCATGGTTACCCAACAAATCATCTTGGATATACTCGTACATTTTCTTACAGCATATATCTGCGTAGAAAGTAAGATCAATAACTTGCAATCGGTTGGCCCTAACAGTCTGTCCATCAAAAGGTCCCTCAATAATCTTTGAAAGTTTTTCTACTGTTTCCTCTAGCCGTTGTTGATGATCTTCAAAAAGGTTCTGTTTCAATTCTTTTGCTGAGGGTCTGTGTGTCTCCATTATTTTTCTTTCTCTGTTGCTGTCAGTTTTCTGTTGTTTGTCATCTCGAAATTGTATGTCATCACCAAACATGTGAAACGACAAGGGATAAGTATAAGAAAGGGCACGCCTGGTTGTGAATAGCCTTTGCAGTGCTTTTTCTAACCAACCATAGTCACTCACACCAGATTCCTTACTTTCTAAATCTAGAATTTTTTTCTCTAATAATTCCTTCTGCTTTTCTTCAAGCTTCAAAGAATAGTTATGTGCTTTCCATCTGTAGTAATAATGTGTGTACCTTTTCAAATCACGTTGTGCCTTCTCAATATCCTCCTCCTTATCTTCTTTATATCGACCACAAGTGTGCCCATCAGTGCTTGGCTCGGTATGTCCACTTCGAGTAGCACCACCACACAACCAACAGAAATATTGGCCACATACGCAGCTCACCAAGTTGCAGCCACCATCTTTGTGCACGTTTTTCCCACACTTGGGGCAGGACTTGGTATGAACTGCAATCCAATTTTTGGTCTCAGACTCGTCCTGACATTTCTTATCCCAAAGTTCCCAAATGAAGCATTTCTTATCCCAAAGTTCCCAAATGAAGCAGGAACAAGGAGAGTGTGGTTGGCACAAACAATTAAAGCAAAATTGATGTCCACAAGTGCACTGGATCTCACAATAAACATTTTCTTCAACAAGGACTGCATTTCCACAATTGGGAACACTAGGGCACCATTTCACTTTTTGGTTATCATTAATATAGGACTCAAATAGGAAGCGATCGAAGCGTTGGGCTGCTTCAGGATCTTTTGCAGTGACTAGCTTTCTTATAATGTCTTCGTCACAGATGACATTACATTCCGGAGCCATACACTTAATCCGCTTGCTCTGTCCCTCGTTTATCTGAATAAGAAAGTAACGCGTCCAGCAGACATTGCAAAAAGTGTGACCACAATCCATCATTGTCGTGTCCTCCTCCTTCAGATCTTCGTCTGTACACACACTGCAGATGGTAACTACAGAATTTGTTGATTCCGGTCTAATCGCAACACCCACTTGTGAATACAACCAGTCACTTCCTCTTTCTCCAAATTCAAGAAATAATCTTTCAAAATCCCAGCGATAGTCAATTAAGAGTGTGCGAGCAACTTGTTCCTTGACAAAAAGGATATCCATCACCTTACGTAAATCCTCTCTCTGTGCTGGCAATAAATTTTCTGCTGTGATGAGCTGTGCTACCACAGGGATGGAGGTAGAAACATATTTTCGGTGGGGCTGGTACCGCTCATATTCGTCACTTTCTTCATCGCCGCTAATCGAAACTTCCTCATCGCCGCTCATAAAATACTCCTCATCGCCTCTCATCAAATCCTCCTCGCTGCTCAAGTCCGCCATGGCAAATCCTTCTCGATATATATCAGATTATGCCGTTGATATCAGCCAAGAAGAAAAAACGTAAATATGAAAATTATGCCGTTGATATCAGCCAAGAAGAAAAAATGTAAATATGAGAAGTGGGCCAAGAAAGAATGATCCTAAACGGTCACATTGTGCATTTTAACCATGAACGTAATTGTCGAACAATTCACCTACCAGCCTTTTGGGTTGAAAAATGACAATTTAGTTTAATTTTTTTTGGTTGAGAACTTTTCATACACTAATTTGTTATGTGGTTTGATTGTGATTTTAAAAATAGATTATTATTATTATTATTAAATTTTTATAAACAATTATAATAAATCAAAGTTTTCCACAAAAATAGAGTTATACACTAATTTGATGTGATGTTGACTTATTATTTAACTTTTATAAACAATTGTAATGGATCAATCACATTTTCTATTATTTAATAGCATAAAGGATTACTCAAACTTATGAAATTACTCATATCAATATTTACAAGAAAATAATAGAGTTAAAAATGTTAGTATTAATGAATAGTTGAGATTATATATATATATATATATATATATATATATATATATATATATATATAAACTATCTACATTGAGAGGTAATTATATTGATGTGTTTTAGTTATTCAAATTAAAAGATTGCCGACTTTCCCTTATGAATGTTTGTATTTCAAGCACAAATTTTCATATATGATTTGTTTTAGTGTAGATTATGTTAGATACAAGCTAGATCTAGGATTCTAACACTAAAGAAGTTGAAAGACATTTCTTTTGTGTGTAGGGAGCAGGTTGTATAGGTTGGAGCTACAACTTCAGGTTTGCAGCCACTAGGTTATATGAAGGACAACCTTCAAGAAAAGGTGTGCTACTCCACCACTTCTTAGCTTAATTGTGAATTATATTTCTTTATTCTAAAGGAAATCTAAAGAAGTATATCCCTCTGTATGTTTAGGATTAGTAAGTAGATCTTAGGGAGATCTTACTATCCATATGTGAGATTTTCTTTGTAATATAACTCATGAATCCTCGAGGGAAGAATCTTTGATTCTTGTCTAGTTCAGAATCCCTTTCCCATTATCCTCTATTTTGATTTGGTTATTTTCTTCCGTGGTACTCCCACATAGGTTTGATCGCTCAGATTTGATTGGATCTGAGTCAGATCTCTTTTTTTTGATAACTCTGCAAGGTGTCTCTTGTTGAACTACTTGATCCAGATGATTTTGGAGAACGATATGAAGGAAAAAATATAAAAAATATATACCAAAGAAATACAAACAGATATAGCAACAATAAAGCTTAGATTCTATTAATGACTCTCTGAAATACAAAATACTGTAAAAATGAAAAAACACACAAGTTAGCTAGAATGGTGGTAGCTTATATCTGAGAAGAGATGTGTGGCTATGCTCATTCGCAAGAAGTTGAATACAATAAGGCTCCAAAGGCCTTTTTAACATAAAGAAGAAATGATAAAACCCTAAACATCAAAATCCCTAACCCTCGGAGATGAAACACCAAAAGGTTTGTGGGCCCCGATGGGGGTAGTTGATATGTCAACTTTATGATGGCATAAATTTTTCATACAAACTCCATTTGGGGTGATTGATACCTCGTCGGAAAGCTCTAGCCGAGGAAAACACATTCCATTCGGCCTAACATCTTCCTTTCACTACATTCTAAGCACCGTCGAGCCAAAAAAATGTCGTTTAGGGCTTCAAAACGACCCTGAAAGTTTGGGATATCAAAAACTATAGAAACAATACCAAGATGGAAAAATTATAATTTGAGCCAATGGAATAGGTGGGTGGCCACCAATTTCCTGTTGGATCATTCCTCCCTCCTTAGGAAGCAATGGTCTCCATTGTGTCAAGTGCCTCCATCAGATGGGGAAACTTCTATTGAATCTGACTCTTGGTGAACCACTTTCCCTGATGAAGAAATTGCCTTGCTTTGACAACCCGATAAATTTTGATAGTCTGTTGATGCGTTTCCTTTGTCTTGGTGTCCATGATCCGATCAACTGTCTCCTATTTGATGTAGTCAATATTGAGTTTTGTAGGGGCCAACTTTTCAACCGCATTCAAAGTGTCGAGGAGAGGAGGAAAATAGGGTCGAAGTAGTTCCACATTAAATATCAGGTGCAAGACAAGGAAAGGAGGAATACTTAATTCAAAAGGATTCTCACCCACAAACTTGGTGATGGTGTAAGACACATATCAGAGTGGGCGCAACTTCCAATGGAGTCCCATGAAGTGCTCTTTCTAAAAATGCAACCATACCTTATCTCCCTCTTGAAATTTGTGTGGTACTTGATGTTGATCGTGGCGTTGCTTGTACTTGGCATTGGATTTATGCACAATATAATGAAATTGTTGTTGGGTTTGTTGAATGCATTCAACAAATTTGGATTCCTGGAAGAGCTACATCAATGGGGGCCAATGGTTGGAATCCAAAGCACACCTGAATAGGGTTTTGGCCAATAGAGTCATGGAGGGCTCTATTGCAGCCGTTTTGAACATAAGGAAGGCTTTCATCCCATTTGTGTGGATGTTTGGAATTATACATCCTCAGGATATGAACAATCATCATGCTGAATACCTTTGTTTGTCCATTAGTTTGTGGGTTGAAGGTGGTCGATTTGGTCATTTTAGTGTCCATCATCAACCATAGGCTGGATTAGAAAGTGTTAAGGAAACTACTACCGCGATCGAAGATAATATCTTGTGGGAGCCCAAAATGAACCAAAAAATGTGTGAAGAAGAGCTTGGCAGTGACCTCGGTTGTGATGCTCTTCTTGTAGGTTTCCAAAATTTCCATCTTAGAGAATCAATCAACGTACATGAAGACACGATCATTCTCATGCTTGGTTGAAGGTAGAACAAACATGTAGTCCCTGGAGATGGACTCCCTAGGCATATCCGAAGTAGGAAGAGGGGTGTATAGCCTCTATTTCTTGATGGTTGGCTTGGCAATGACATAAGAAGTGCAGTATCTGATGTACTTGCGAACATCTTATTGTAGCTTCATCCAATGAAAATGTTTTTGCAGTACTTCCACTATATTTTCTACACCAAAATGTCACGCTTCCCATCTGTAATGAGCTACCCAGATGAACTTTGCACACTCACTTGAAGGAACACAAATATGGCTCATATGGAATAACAATCTATCCTGTAGATGAAAGCCAAGAACTATTTTTCCGGCGCTCAATGTATGATATGGAGTGGAAAAATCAGAGTCGTTATTGTATAATTGTGGCCATCCAAATGTCTCATGTCCACAGGAGTTAAGAACTATGGTTAGTGCTACCATCGGGGGTCGACTGAGGCAATGTAAAATATGGTTGGTGCTACACTTCTTATACTTGATATTCAAGTGGAATTGTTGTAGGTACATGGACCACTTCTAATGGCAGTCATTCTGTAACTTTCCTTGTGTTTGCCTGAATTACAGAGGCATGTGATCAATGTGGATGATCATTTCCTTCCCCATAATGTAATGCTTCCACTATTGACATGCCTGGACAATGGAATATATCTCTTTGTCATAGGTGGATATATTCGAACAAATTCATATAGATTTTATAATTTTGGCCATCGTTATTGTATAATTGTGGAAAATCCTTCTCGATATATATCAGATTATGCTATTGATATCAACCAAGAAGAAAAAATGTAAATATGAGAGTTGTGTCATTGATATCAGCAAAGAAGAAAAAATGTAAATATGAGAAGTGGGCGATGAGAAAGAATGATCCTAAATGTCCACATTGTGCATTTTATAACCATGGATGTACCTGTCCAAGAATTGACCTAAAAGTATTTTGGGTCGACAAATGGACAATTGAATTTAATGTACAGGCTGAGGAGGTCTCATACACTAATTTGGTGTCTTGTTTGGCTGTCACCTTAAAAATAGATTATTATTATTATTATTATTTAATTTTCATAAACAATTGTAATAGATCACGACTTTCCACAAAAGTAGAGTCATGCCCTAACTTGGTGTTGGCCTTGACCTTAAAAATAGATTATTATTATTATTATTATTATTTAACTTTCATAAACAATTGTAATGGATCACCACTTTTTCACAAAAGTAGAGTCACTTGGTCAATGAAAACTCAACAACTTCACAATTTGATAACTCGATCAATTCAATTTGAAACTATTTAGGTTTGACATCACATTTTCTATTTTTTGTTAAGAATAAGTGTGACCGAGTTATGATTTTAAATAAGTTAGACAAATTATCTAATCAAATAAATACCAAGATAAGAAGTGGATTACTCAAACTTATTAAGTTAGTCATATCAATATTTACAAGAAAATAATAGAGTTAAAAATACTAGTAGTAATGAGTAGTTGAGATTATATATATATATATATATATATATATATATTGAGAGGTAATTATATTGATGTGTTTTCATTATTCAAATTAATAGATTATCAGCTTTCCCTTATGAAAGTTTGTATTTCAAGCAAAAATTTTCATATATGAATTGTTTTACTATAGATCAGGTTAGATACAAGCTAGATCTAGGATTCTAACACTAAAAAGAGAAGTTGAAAGACATTTGTTTATGTGCAGGGAGAAGGTTGTAGAGGTTGGGGCTGGAACTTTAGGTCTGTAGCCACCAGGTTATACGAAAGCCAACCTTTAAGAAAATGAATGTTATTCCACTACTTCTTAGTTTAATTGTGAATTATATTTCTTGAGTCTAAAGGAAAGCCAAAGAAGTCTATCCCTCCGTCTGTTTAGGATTCGTAGGTAGATCTTAGGGAGATATTACTATCCATTTGTGAGATTTTCTCTGTAATATAACTCATGACTCCTCTAGGTAATAATATTTGATTATTGTCTAGTTCAGAATCCCTTTCCCACTATCCTCTATTTTGATTTGGTTATTTTCTTCTGTGGTACTCCCTCATACATTTGATCTCTCAGATTTGATTAGATTTGAGTCAGATCTCTCTTTTTTGATAACTCTGCAAGGTGTCTCTTGTTGAACTACTTGATTCAGATGATTTTGGAGAATGATATGAAGGAAGAAATATAAAAAATATATAACAAAGAAATACAAAGAGATATAGCAAGAGTAAAGCTCATATTCTATTAATGACTCTATGAAATAAAAAATACTGTAAAAATGCAAAAGCACACAAGTTAGCTAGAATGGTGGTAGCTTATCTCCGAGAAGAGATGTGTGGCTATGCTCATTTGCAAGAATTTGATTACAATAAGTTTCCAAAGGCCTTTTTAACATAAAGAAGAAATGAGAAAACCCTAAACATCAAAAACCCTAACCCCGGGAGATGAAACACCAAAAGGTTTGTGGGCCCTGATGGGGGTAGTTGATACATCAACTTCCTGAGGGCATACATTTTTCATAAGAAATCCATTTGGGGTGCTTGATACCTCGTCGTAAATATCTAGTTGAGTAAAACACATTCCATTCGGCCTAACATCTTCCTTTCGTACATTATAAGCATTGTTGAGCCAAAAAAATGTCATTTAGGGCCTCAAAACGACCTCGAAAGATTGGGATACCAAAAATTGTAGAAACACTACCAAGATGGGAAAAATGTAATTTGATCCAATGGAATAGGTTGGTGGCCACCAATTTCATGTTGGATCATTACTCCCTCCTTAGGAAGAAATGGTCTCCATTGTGTCAAGTGCCTCCATCAGATGGGGAAACTTCTACTGAATCTGACTCTTGGTGAGCCACTCTCCCTAATGAAGAAATTCCCTTGCATTGACAAGCCGATAAATTTTAATAGTCTATTGGTGGGTGTCCTTTGTCTTGGTGTCCATGATCTAATCAACTGTCACTGATTCAATGTATTAAGGATTTATTTCTTTAGGGGCCAACTACTCAACCACATTCGAAGTGTTCAGGAGAGGAGGAAAATAGGGTTGAAGTAGTTCCACATTAAATATTAGGTGCAAGACAAGGAAAGGAGGAATACTTAATTCAAAAGGATTCTCACCCAAAAACTTGGTGATGGTGTAAGGTACATATCAGAGTGGGTGAAACTTCCGATGGGGTCCTATGAAGCATTCTTTCTTCAAATGAAAACATACCTTATCTCGCTCTTGAAATTTGTGTGGTACTTGATGTTGATTGCAACACTGCTTGTACTTGGAATTGGATTTATGCACAATATCATGAACTTGTTGTTGGGTTTGTTGGATGCGCTGAAAAAATTTGGCTTCCTGGAAGAGCTACATCAATGGGGGCCAATGGTTGGAATCCAAAGCGCACATGAAGATGGTTTTGGCCAATAGAGTTGTGGAGGGCTCTATTGCAGCCGTTTTGAACATAAGGAAGGCTTTCATACCATTTGTGTGGATGTTTGGAATTATACATCATTAGAATTAACAATCATCATGTTGACTAGCTATGTTTGTTCTTTAGTCTGTGGGTGGAAGGTGGTCGATTTGGTCATCTTGGTGTCCATCATCAACCATAGGTTGGACCAAAAAGTGTTAAGGAACCTACTACTGCGATCAAATATAATAGTTTGTGGGAGCCTAAAATGAACCCAAACATGTGTGAAGAAGAGCTTGGTGGTGACCTTAGATGCGATGCTCTGCTTGTAGGTTGCCAAAATTTCCATCTTAGAGAATCAATCAACGACCACGAAGACACATTCATTCCCATGATTGGTTGAAGGCAGACTAGACATGTAGTCCATGGATATGGACTCCCTAGGCTTATCTTGAGTAGGAAGGGGGGTGTATAGCCCTTGTTTCTTGATAGTTGGCTTGGAAATGACACAGGACGTGCAATATTTGATGTACTTGCGAACATTTTATCGAAGATTCATCCAATGAAAATGCTTTTGCAGTACTTCCACTGTCTTGTCTACACCAAAATATCACACTTCCCATATGTTATGAGCTTCCCATATCATCTTTGCACACTTCCTTGAAGGAACACAAAGATGGCTTATATTGAATACCAATCCATCCTGGATATGAAATTCATGAACTTGTTTTCCTGTGCTCAATGTATAATATGCAGTAGAAAAATCAAAGTCGTTATTGTATAATTGTGGCCATCTAGATGTCTCATGTCCACATGAATTAAGAACTATGGTTAGTGATACCACCAGGGGTTGACTGAGGCAATGTGAAATATGGTTGGTGCTACACTTCTTATACTTGATATTCAAGTGGAATTATTGAAGGTATGTGGACCACTTCCGATGGAAGTCCTTCTACAACTTTCCTTGTTTTTGCATGAATTACAGAGGCATGTGATCAATTTGAATGATCATTTCCTTCCCCATAATGTAATGCTTCCACTGTCAACATGTCTACACAATGGAGTACGTCTCTTTGTCATAGGTGGGATATATTCAAACAAATTCATATAGATTTTCACTGTGATAAGCTATCGAATTCCCATTTTTAGTGAGGACTGTACCAATAGCATAATCTGATTCATTTATATCAATCTTAAATGGTTGTTGCAGGTTTGGTAGAATGAGGACTAGCGTTGAGAAGAGGCAGAATTTCAAATATTCTAAGGATTTCTATTGGGGAACAGATCCTGCAAACTTTGCCTTCACGCCAGCCTTGGTCACCTGGATTAGGGCCTAAGCGATATGAGAGAACCCCATCACAAACCATTGGTAGAAGTTGGTGAGGGCCAAGAAGCTGCGAATCTCAGTCATTTTATTTAGGGCCGACCAATAGTGGATGAATTGGATCTTGGTTAGATCCACATGTACACCCTGCTCATTCATGATGTATCCCAAATATTGGATTCTCTTCATGTCGAAGGAACACTTCTCCAAATTTGCATATAACATGTAGTGTCTCAAGGTCCCCAATACCTCTTTAATATGGTCAAAATGTTCCTCCCAAGTTTTTTTGAAGATGAGGATGTCATCTAATTACAACCACAAAGGATTTTGTGAATGGTCATAATATATCATCCATAATTTGAATAAATGTGGCCAGGGAATTAGTCAATCTGAAAATCATGACCAACCACTCAAAGAGGTCTTCTTTAGACTTGAAGGTTTTCTTCCGCACATCAGTTTTTTCAATCGACAACTAGTGGTAACTTGACTTCATATCAATATTACTATAAAACTTGGCTCCCTTGAGTTGATCGAGAAGATCATCAATCCGGTGAATTGGGTATCGGTTCTTGACTGTAATTTTTTTCAATGCTCTGTAATCAATACAAAGTCGCCATGTCCTGTACTTATTCTATACTAAAACAATTGGGCTCTTGCAAGGTGAGGAGCTTGGTATGATGTGGCCCTTTAAAACTAGCTCTTGGATCTGGCGTTTGATTTCTTCATTCTCCATCACAAGACATCTGTATACAAGGATTTTAGGAAGAGGAACACTGAGTGTCATATTAATGGAGTGGTTTACCTAAAAATGCATGGGAACCCCAATAGGAGAGGGAAATATGTATTTGTACGTCTCTACTATTCCATCCACCTACTGCTGGGTAGAGAGACCTTGTGCAAAGGTTTTGGTGGTTGTAGTGACATTCCTTTTACCTTCCAATCAAACCATACAAAGAACAAATCTTTGAGTCTAAGAGACCACATTTCTTCACTACTTCGTAGAGATCAAAGAGAACACATTGTTTGGGACTACCTCCAATACCCTATAAATTTGATATCCCAAAGTAATAATGAAACTACATGGCATAGATTCATAAACATAATGATGCTTCCACATATATGGTTTTCCTAGAAAAGGATCAAAAACTTCAATGGGGAAAACATCACACAATACCTCATCATTGTATGGTTTGATGTCATAGTGGAGGAGACATTGTTGGTTGACACAGATGTCCCATCCCTGACTAATCCAACTGATGGTGTATGGATGAGGATGCGACGTCAATTTTAGGTTAAACCTATGCTAATATCAAGTTATTTTGGCTACCACTATCAACAATGAAATCGAGTGGGGTTCCCTTCAACCACATTTGTGAGTGGAAAAGGTGTTCCCCTTCTTCAGGCTCCTTTGGTTCCTCTGGCTGGCCATTTGTGGTATCAATGGTGACATTGGGTTCTACATCAATGATTCATATTCCCTTTTCTGATTTTGAATCAGATTCTAAGTCATCATATGACCCTGGGGATTTCATCTCAGCCAACAATGAATGTTTAGAGAGATATTCATCAATATTGTGCCAAGGGATTTTGTGGAAATCGCACCATATTCCAATTTCCTTCTTCGAAATTCCGTTACCCTTCTTTGTTGGTGTCTTGGGATAATTATCATGTGGTTGGACATCCTTATTCTTTCCTTTTTCTTGAGATTTAGGGCCACACTTACCATACTTTGGATGTTTTTCATTTTCATATCTGAACTCCCACTTGTTATGTTGCTTGAATTTCTTTTCGAATTTGACAACATATCGGTAAGTGACACCCAACGACAAGATGTCCATAAAATCCATTTTGGTTTGTATGTACCTATGTAGAGCCACACAATAATTTAGGACCATATTTCACTCATATTATTTGATACTCATCTTGGTGTGCAAGGTATGGAAATTATTGGTGTTCTCTAACACTGTTTGGCCCTTCTCTTGTTCCATCAAGGTAATATTGTTCTTTGAGGGCATCAACAAAAGCCTCCCAAGTGGGTCCTGGCCCAAAAATTATAGTCTCATCCTCGACATGTTTCTCACTGTAAGTATCCCACTAATCTTTGACATGGGGAAGGGACTTATGGAGCACAAAGGTGATCTTTTCACTGTTGGAAAAAATCTAGATAAAGAAATAACCCTCTAGCATATTTAACCATTTTTCTAAAGCGACAGTGTCTATATGGACTTCAAATAAAGGAATATCAAAGTTAAATTGTCCCTTGAAGGGAATCACAACTCTGAAGTGAATGCTAGTCGAAGGTTCCTCCGTTGTTGTCAGCATTCGTAAAATGATTTGGGTGAAATTCACCATTATCCGGTTCCTCTGTCGCATGAGGGATTCCTCGAGCAATAGTTTGAAAGGATATCCTATCGCATAACCCCTATTTTATTCCACCATGGAACGTCACTTTGGTCTACAAGAGAACTTTTCCTCAAGAGAAACAAGACCAAGACCCAATTCTCTATACAATGACCTCGTTGGGGACATGCACTAAGAACGATAAGGAGCAAATTTCTCTGATACCACTGATCTAGATTATTTTGGGGAATGATATGAAGTTATAATATAATAGATATAACAAATAAATACATAGATATATGGCAAGGAACACAATAATATAGTAACACTCAAATTCTATTAATGACTATCTGAAATACAAAAGACTGTAAAAATGCAAAATCACACAAGCTAGCTAGAATGGTGGTAGCTTATCTTTGAGAAAAAATGTGTCGACTATGTTCATTCACAAGAAGTTGATTACAATGAGGCTCCAAAGGAATTTTTAACATAAAAAAAAATGAGAAAACCATAAACATCCAAAACCCTAACCTCAAGAGATGAAATACCAAAAACTTTGTGGGCCCTAATGGGGGTAGTTGATACACCAATTTCCCGAGGGCATATATTTTGCATATGAAATATGTGTGGGTCGCTTAATAACTCGTAGGTAAGGTATAACCAAGGAAAACACATTATGTTTGGCCTAGAATTTTCCTTTGGCTACATTTCAGGCGCTCGCGAGCCAAAAAAACGTCGTTTAGGGCCTCAAAACGACCCCGAAAGTTTGGGACCCAATAAACTATAGAAAAACTGCCAAGATGGGAAAACTGTAATTTGAGCCAATGGAATAGGTGGGTGGCCACCAATTTTCACCTGGATCACTATTGTTGACAAGTGACTAATCGCGTGTTGTATTTCATCTGACCCATGACACCCCCTATAAATTGGGAAAATTACAAAATAGTCATATTGTTGTGATCAAATCTGATTTGTTTAGTATTAGGGATATGTGATTGGTATATATTGTTGGATATTGTCTCTGATCAAGTCCTTTTGTCCCACACCTTTGTCTTTGATTTCAATTTGAAGTTTGTTTGTGTGACTTGCTTGGATTTCTTATTTACACTTGTTTGTTGTCTAATGATCCATTGAAGTTGGGTAGTGCACCCAACATATATGATAATATATGGTAGTGTCCTATACTAATTTAATTTGGTTTTGTGACTGGTGTTCATTACCAGATCTACTTTAGTAGGTAAGTTTTGGGTTGATATTCTTGTAGAGACATTGGAGTGGGATTTTCAACTTCACTACTAATTTCCTACATCCCTTGCTTCCTAATTTTCTAGTTTTCCATTTTCATAATGTGTTCTTGGTTGGATTAAGAATAATTTGTATAATATTTATAAAAATAAACAAAAAAACAAAAAATATGTGCATTCTTACAAGTTTTTGAAGCATTAAAAACAAAATGCATTGTTGAAGTGTTTGGTTTGAGATCTTGTCAAAATTCTGGATGTGATTTGTTTTGTATCCTTGCTTTGTGTTTTAAGGGTTGTGTTTTGAAGTTTATAAAGGAAAATATATCTTTTATCCCCCATAGTTATAATTCATCGAATTGAACAAGTGCATTAGCATTTTTTCATTGCTTTGGTTGAGTCAAGAGTAAACACCATAAAAGTTTCATCCATTTTCTCTTTGACATAAACAAAAACCATAAGAAAAGAATTTGTAAATTAAAATCAATTAGATTCTTTTTTTTGTTAGCAAACTAACATTCGATATGCTTAGGGCCTTACAATAGCATTGGAGAGTAAACTCTCCAAGGCCACTAAAACAAAACCTAGAGTCATTAAAAAGTGTAAAATATCTTTTTTCAACCAGTGTCTCAGGAATCTCCTCTAACACAGGAGTCAAGCATGAGGTCGCATCAAGGAAAGTAGGGAGATTACCCATTTATGTTTTTTTTTTGTGTGGTATCACTTCGATTACTATGTATACATGGATTTCATCGATGCTACATCTCTTTGTGAGTTAATGCCTTTGAAGCTTCAGGATTAGTTACCCTGCCATTATGTGCGTTTGGATCTGTGACTACTCACCTAGCCATTGATTGTGAAGTGGTGGCCTTAGTGACCTTTACTACGTAGGCTACATAGGTGACTACAAGTGGGACATGTTTTTAGTACATGGGGAAAACGTTCATTCATGGTCTCAGTTCCCCTAGAGGGTGCCCACCTTAATAAAGGGTGCTTGTAATGATCCAGATTGTTTCATTCCATTCATCATAAATTCTCCTCATACCTTTTCTAGTCAATCTTATGGGGACTTCATCTCCCCCGAAGGGATGGTTTTTGAAAGACCCCCTAAGCCATTGGTTTTCTTGTTGTGGTCCTATATTTTTTAGGGGCATAATATTTGACTATGTTTCTACGTTGTCCTTAGGTTGAATTGTGTTTTGATTTTCACATACTATTTTGACCATGGATGAATCATCACACCGATTATAAGGACTAGAGTCAATCATATAGGTATAACCACCTCTCAAGTGGCACAAGATAGGTGATTGTGAATTTGAAGAGTCTCATATTTGGTTTGAGGAGACTGGTTTGGTTGAAGTGGAAGTGCTTGAAAAAATTCCTCCACCACATTTTAACCCTCCTTTGACTAATCTTGAAGAACATGTACTTATCCAGGTAAGGGATATTTTTAGTGAACCTGTTTCCTTGTTTAGTAATCCTTACACCATGTCATGCCTAGTGTTTCATTTAGTGTCGGTAATCCATCAATCTCATCCATAGGTGGGACTGGGGGCATCCCCATTATGTCCACATTACCATCCTTGAGAACCATTGGACCCACATCATCTATGCCTTTTTTTATGGGTCCTTCTATCTGGGGGACACTGACTTTGTCCTCATTTCCATCTATTAGTCTACCTAGAGTTCTTATGCCCATCCCATCCATTTCGATGTTCGTACTCATATATTCTTATAGTGGGGGTCCAAGCCGCGGTTTCAACATGGGGAGTGGAACTCCTTCCACCTCCACCATTCCTATGAGTGGATTGGAATTTTTAGGTGTTGGTTTACCATTTGGATGGAATATTCCTAGTGGTTTTGGTACTGTCCCTAGTGGAGTTGGGGGAAATAATACGTTGAGAGGTTTTTTTTTCCTATGGATTAGTACACCATTACCTAGGGCATGTCCCTTGGGGGAAACTTTCCATAATGGGGAGGCTTTCCATTTATTCATACCTTCAGTCCTAGGGAGTTCTTCCCTGGGACTAGTTTTGGGAATACATTTCCTTAAGGGTCTACACCTACCCCTTGGAGAAATCCCCTCAGGGGAACATCTAGTCTTGTTAGAAGCCATGATATTGGAAGTTCCACCATCCATGGGGGAAATTACTCTTATGAAACACCACAATCCTCCATTAGCACAAACATAGGGGGGAAACAAGGTTCATATGGGAATTCAGGAACTTCATCTTCCTCCTAATATTCATTTTCTCATACTTCATTGTTTTTCCTTGTGATGATAAAATTAACTGATTTATTGCATCTGAAAAATGAACCTATTTCCCATAACCCTTGATGTTCGATCATGCATACTAAGATACCATTAGACATTCCCAAATTTGATGGAAAGTTGGGATAAGATCCTATCATGGATATCATGACTTATCATTTGTGGTGCTCATCCAATTCCTTGATGGGTGAAAGTGTGAGGTTGTGTCATTTCCAAATATCCCTGATCGTAAGTGCCACAAAATGGTATATTCAATTAGAAGGTGCTTCCTTTAAATTTTTTAACGACTTGGAAATGATGTCTCTAACAGATTACCAATTTCCCATACATTATAATATTGGAATAGACCTCTTGATGTCTCTATACTACAAGGATAGCACGTTCTAGTAAAGGTTTTTACAAAAACCCCTCAAAAACTTTATATCTTATACATTTACGGTGGAGCTGTTTAGCGGAGGCGAGAGAACATAGTTTTTTGTGAAGTTTTTAACAATGATGCACCTAACTGGACCATTTGCACCGATGTAACTAAGTTGACCAGGCACACCGATGCACCTAATTTTACCATGTGCATTGGTGCTCTTATAAACCATAATGCCCTAGTGCTTAACAAATAAAGCACACTGATAACTGCTATTAATATAAAATACTAAAATATTGTTAGTGATCCCTCAATAACAAAGTGCACTAGTTCTCTCCCAGTAACAAATTGCACTGATTCTCCCCTAATAACAAATTTCACTGGTGCTCTCCCCAATAACAAAGTGCATCGATGCTCCAAAACATAATGCTTCAGTGCTTCTGATACCACTATTAATATAAAATACTAAAATATTTTATTTTATTTTATAAGAAATCAAATGCATCATGGTGCTCCCCAATAAAAAAGTGATTAGGTTCTCCCTCAATAGAAAATTGCATTGGTGTTTCCCCAATAACAAATCGCACTAGTGCTTCACCAATAATAAAGCACACTGATGCTTCCCCAATAACAAAGCGCATTGGTGCTCATATAACAAATGCAGTAGAAAAAACAATTTTTAAACAAAACAAATTAATTTAAAAACCATAAACCTTCCATGGTGTGTGTTGACGAGGTGAAATTCTCCCAAAAATAGTAAGGGGTACTCCCTGGTGCACGGTCCCAATTACACTATACATCATTTGGTTTAGGAGACCCGTCTAGAATTTAGCTTGGTTTCCATTGTTGTTTATGAAGATGAAAGTGGGTGGTTACACAATGAAAATATGTAGATGAAGACTATGTATGAAAATAAATCTGATCTATTGTTAATCTATCCTATCCTATCATAGCTAGGAGCACACTATAGTAACCGAATGAGTCGTAAATGAAACTAAATTTTGTCAGAAACACCACATAGTTAGACGAAATGAAGGTGCAAAGTCAGAAACATAAACATACATACATATAACCATAAAAGTCTAAATTATATTTATGCATACCTTTAAAACTCATGAGCTTAGGACTTAAAAATATAATAAGGAATAAAAATATTATAACATAGCATAGTGTGAATTATATTAGTCTATCAAAAAACATAGTTATTTATGTCCATGTGATCTGCATACATTCTACTTGAAGAAGTTCATAGAAAAATCAGCCACACACAAGTTTTTCCTCCTTTTGGAAAACTAACCGTCGCCAAGTCTGCCATGGAAAATCCTTCTCGATATATATTAGATTATGCCTTTGATATCAACCAAGAAGAAAAAATGTAAATATGAGAATTATGCCATTGATATCAGCCAAGAAGAAAAAATGTAAATATGAGAAGTGGGCGATGAGAAAGAATGATCCTAAATGGCCACATTGCACATTTTATAACCATGCATGTACTTGTCAAACAACTCACCTAAAAGTATTTTGGGTCGACAAATGGACAATTTAATTTAATTTTTTGGATGAGGAGGTCTCATACACTAATTGGTATCTGGTTTGAATGTGACCTTAAAAATAGATTATTATTATTATTATTATTGTTATTATTTTTATTATTTTTATTATTTTTATTATTTAATTTTCATAAACAATTTTAATAAATCAAGGCTTTCCACAAACATAGAGCCATACATTAATTTGGTGTTGGCCTTGACCTTAAAAATAGATTATTATTATTGTTATTATTATTTTTTTGTTTGTTTGTTAATTTGTGTGTGACCTGTTGGCTACGTGATTAACCTGTGGCTTGAGAAACCGTGACTCAGGGGCATATAAGCTGTCAAAATCACCCGGGGATTGCACCTGGCCTGAGCCACACCAACCCTTAACATGGTTGGATTTTTTGTCCCCATAGGTTTCGAACCGGTGACTTTAACAACACGGAGTGGCTTAAGAACACACTCCGTCACCGACTGTCCTACACCTCAGGGACATTGTTATTATTATTATTATTTAATTTTCATAAACAATTTTAATGGATCACGACTTTCCACTTTAAGTAAAGTTACTTGGTCAATGAAAACAATTTGTCGGCGTGACAATTTGATAACTGTTATGTGAACTCGTTCAATTCAATTTGAAACTATTTGGGTTTGAGATCATGTTTTCTATTATTTAATCGCATACATATCGAGGTAAGAAGTAGATTACTCAAACTTATGAAGTTAGTCATATCAATATTTACAAGAAAACAATAGAGTTAAAAATACTAGTATTAGTGAATAGTTGAGATTATATATATATATATATATATATATATATATATATATATATATATATATATAT
>ML807194.1:104310-117628 GCA_009831015.1 Picea engelmannii
TATCTACATTGAGAGGTAATTATATTGATGTGTTTTCATTATTCAAATTAATAGATTATCGACTTTCCCCGATGAATTTTTTTATTTCAAGCACAAATTTTCATAGATGATTTGTCTTACTATAGATCACGTTATCTATACAAGCTATATCTAGGATTCTAACACTAAAAAGAGAAGTTGAAAGACATTTGTTTTGTGTACAGGGAGCATGTTGTATAGGTTGGGGCTAGAACTTCAGGTCTGCAGCCACCAGGTTATACGAAGGACAACCTTCAAGAAAAGGTATGATACTCCACCACTTCTTAGTTTACTTGTGAATTATATTTCTTGAGTCTAAAGGAAATCCAAAGAAGTCTATCCCTCTGTATGTTTAGGATTAGTAAGTAGATCTTAGTGAGATCTTACTATCCATCTGTGAGATTTTCTCTGTAATAGAACTCATGAATCCTCTAGGGAAGAATCTTTGATTCTTATCTAGTTCATTATCCCTTTCCCATTATCCTCTATTTTGATTTGGTTATTTTCTTCCGTGGTACTCCCTCATAGGTTCAATCGCTGAGATTTGATTGGATTTGGGTCAAATCTCTCTTTTTCGATAACTCTGTAAGGTGTCTCTTATTGAACTACTTGATCCAGATGATTTTGGAGAACGATATGAAGGAAGCAATATAAAAAATATATAACAAATAAATACAAAGAGATATATCAAAAGTAAATCTAGGATTCTATTAATGACTATTTGAAATACAAAATACTGTAAAAATGCAAAAGAACACAAGTTAGCTAGAATGGTGGTAGCTTATCTATGAGAAGAGATGTGTGGCGATGCTCATTTGCAAAAAATTTATTACAATAAGGCTCCAAAGGCCTTTTTAACATAAAGAAGAAATGAGAAAACCCTAAACATCCAAAATCCTAACTCCGAGAGATGAAACACCAAAAGGTTTGAGGGCCTCGATGGGGGTAGTTGATATGTCAACTTTCTGAGGGCATAACTTTTTCATACAAACTCCATTTGGGGTGCTTGATACCTCGTCGAAAATCTCCATCCGAATAAAACACATTCCATTCGGCATAACATCTTCCTTTTGCTACAATCTAAGCATTGTTGAGCCAAAAAAATGTCATTTAGGGCCTCAAAACGGCCCCGAAAGTTTTGGACTCGAAAAATTGTAGAAACACTACCAACATGCGAAAACTGTAATTTGAGCCAATGGAATAGGTGGGTGCCGACCAATTTCATATTATATCATTCCTCCCTCCTTAGGAAGCAATGGTCTCCATTGCGTCAAGTGCCTCCATCAGATGGGGAAACTTCTGTTGAATCTGACTCTTGGTTGGCCACTTTCCCTAATGAAGAAATTGCCTTGCTTTGACAACCTGATAATTTTTGATAGTCTGTTGGTGGGTTTCCTTTTTCTTGGTCTCCATGATCCTATCAACTATCGCTGATTCGATGTAGTCAGGATTGACTTATGTAGGGGCCAACTTCTCAACCGCATTCGAAGTCTCCAGGAGTGGAGGAAAATAGCATCGAAGTAGTTCCACATTAAATATCGGGTGCAAGACAAGAAAATGAGGAATACATAATTCAAAAGGATTCTCATCCACAAACTTGGTGATGGTGTAAGAAACGTATCAGAGTGGGCATAGATTTTGATGGATTCCTGTGAAGCGCTCTTTCTTCAAATGAAACCATACCTTATCTCGCTCTTGAAATTTGTGTGGTACTTGATGTTGATCGCGACACTGCTTGTATTTGGCATTGGATTTATGCACAATATCATGAACTTGTTGTTGGGTGTGTTGTATCCATTCAACAAATTTGGCTTCGTGGAAGAGCTACATCAATGGGGGCCAATGGTTGGAATCCAAAGAACACTTGAATATAGAGTCGTGGGGAGCTCTATTGCAGTCATTTTGAACATAAGGAAGGATTTCATCCCATTTGTGTGGATGTTTGGAATTATACATCCTCAGGATATGAAAAATCATCCTGTTGACTACCTCTATTTGTCCATTAGTCTATGGGTGGAAGGTGGTCGATTCGGTCATCTTGGTGTCCATCATCAACCATAGGCTAGACCAAAAAGTGTTAAGGAACCTACTATCGTGATCAGAGATAATATCTTGTGGGAGCCCAAAATGAACCCAAAAATGTGTGAAGAAGAGCTGGGCGGTGACCTCGATTGTGATGCTCTTCTTGTAGGTTGCCAAAATTTCCATCTTAGAGAATCAATCAACGTACATCAAGACACAACCATTGCCATGCTTGTTTGAAGGTATACCAAACATTTAGTCCTTGGAGATGGACTCCCTACACATATTTGAAGTAGGAAGAGGGGTGTATAGCCTGTGTTTCTTGATGGTTCGCTTGGAAATGACACAGGAAGTGCAGTATCTGATGTACTTGCAAATATATTGTCGAAGCTTCATCCAATGTAAACAATTTTTTAGTACTTCCACTGCCTTTTCAACAATAAAATGTCACACTTCACATTTGTAATAAGATTCCCATATCATCTTTGCACGCTCTCTTGAAGGAACACAAAGATGGCTCATATGGAATAACAATCCATCCTGGAGATGAAAGTCATGAACTATTTTTCTTGCACTCAATGTCTAATATGAAGTAGAAAAATCAGAGTTGTTATTATATAAATGTGGCCAGCCATATGTCTCATGTCAACAAGAGTTAATAACTATGGTTAGTGTTGCCACAGGGGGTCGATTGAGGCAATGTGCAATATGGTTGGTGCTACACTTCTTATACTTGATATTCAAGTGGAATTGTTGCAAGTACGTGGACCACTTTTGATGGAAGTCATTCTGTAACTTTCCTTGTGTTTGCATGAATTACATAGGCATGTGATCAATGTGGATGATCATTTCCTTCCCCAAAATGCAATGCTTCCACTATCGACATGTCTACAAAATGGAGTACATATCTTTGTCATAGGTGGGACATATTCAAACAAATTCATATAGATATTCACTGTGATAAGCTACTGAATTCCCATGTTGAGTGAGGACTGCACCAATAGCATAACATGAATCATCTATCTCACTCTTAAATGGTTGTTGCAGGTTTGGCAGAATGAGGATTGGTTTTGAGTAGAGGCGGAATTTCAAATTCTCGAATGATTTTTGTTGGGGAACAGACCATGAAAACTTGGCCTTCATGCCACCCTTGGTCACCTAGATTAGGACCCAAGCGATATGAGAGAACCCCATCACAAACCGTTGGTAGAAGTTGGCGAGGCCCAAGAATCTAGGAAGCTTAGTCATTTTCTTCAAGGCCGACCAATAGTGGATGAATTGGATCTTCGTTGGATCCACATGTACACCCTATTCATTCATGATGTATCCCAAATATTGGATTCTCTGCATGTCGAAGGAACACTTCTCCAAATTGGCATATAACTTGTGTATTCACGCCATCCATGGTCTATTTAGTTTTTCGTCTCCAACATATAAATTCTCCTTCTTTACTTGCAACTATTCAATTTCTCAGTTTAACTTTGCTCGTTACCAAAATTATATATATTTCCATTATATGTTAAATTGTGAATACACATAAGTTTTTATCATCAGTATTGTTCTGGTTCATGCATATATCATGTTATATGATTGTTTCATGTTCATGCATATATCATGTTATATGATTGTTTCATGTGTTCCATATAAATTCATTACATCATGTAAATATTACAATTTTACATTGTTTTAAGTCACATTGTTATACATGTAAAGTTATGTTGTTGCTAGGTGTACTATGAATATGTAACAACCAATGAACCAACAAAATTACTATTATCAACTTGAACTATAACATCATGTAACCATAAGGTTGTATATATATATATATATATATATATATATATATATATATAACTATACAGTTGTTGTAATATTAAATGATGTTATTATATTACTTGTTATATATATATATTTCATTTTAATTATATCACATTACTATATTTTTTTGTTTCAATGTTAATCATTGCTGTGTTATTATATATGCAAGTTTTGTTGTGCATATGTTGTATTAAGTAGTAGTATTATGTTGTCATGTATTTTGATCTAAACAAAAATGCATAGTGGATTTTTTTTTAAATATGTTTTTTAAATGATAGCAAAAAATGATTTATTGATGCAAGAAGCACGTGTGTTCTCTTGTAAATGCGTGTGTTCTCTTGTAAATGCATAGTGGATTTTTTTTTAAATATGTTTTTTAAATGATGGCAAAAAATGATTTATTGATGCAAGAAGCACGTGTGTTCTCTTGTAAACAGAGTTGATCTTCTATTAAATAACGTTACTTCTCCTTAAAGTTTTGGTGCATCACTTCTTCTATTAAAGAACGTTACTTCTTCTTAAAGTTTTGGTGCATCACTTCATCCTAAAGTGATCATTCTTGGAAATGTTAGCGAGGTTGGGAAGGGGCTTTTTATCCTGGGTAATGTTCGACCTCTTTACTTTGTTAGTTATATTGCAAGTGTGATTAATTTATGTTCCATTTATATTCAATGTGCAATTCTTCACCCTTCTCCTTCCTTACTTGCAACTTTTTTGGAATCCTTAGTTTGACTCTACTACTGCTTACCAAAGTTACATATATTTCCATTATATATAAAATTGTGAATACAGGTAAGTTTGATTGTTGGTTTTTTTTGGTTCATGCATATATAGTGTTATGCAATTGTTACATGAGTGTCATTTTCATTCATTACATTGTGTTAATATTACAACTTTTACATAATTTGTTTTAAGTCACATTGTTATACATGTAAAGTTATGTGTTGTAATATTACATGGTGTTGTTATATTACCTGTGGTATGTATTATCATATTTATAATGAATTCTTTATAGTTTAGTTTTTTGTTATGGTTCAATTCATTTTATGTTTATGAGAATGATATTCGGGTGAAATCATGAAGATGGGTTACACTTTTTCTTTTTTTATGAGAAAAAAAATTTCATTTTCACAAGTTCTTCAACTTCCGGCATACAAAAGTATTTTTTTTACTTAGAATTTTACTTTAAAGTAAAAACAAAACTTGTGAAGAATTGTGTTAGCTTTTCAATGACTATTTTTCAATTTTTTTTTTTATCACGATTTGATATGTCAATTTGACAATTGTTTAACAGTATGTTCCTTAAACATGAAAGGAATGATAATGAGTTACTTTTTTCTACAAAAAATTATCTATTATTAAACTTATGTTTTTAAGAAATGAAATATATTGAAACAATCTACAGAGACTCTATTTTAGTATGACTATAATTTTGAATCTAATGGATGAATATTATAATTTCTAGAATTTTTTGAAGTTGACCAAGCTGAAAACGTTGCAGATTTTAAACACATGTTTTTCTACTCCTTGTATCTATCTTAATTTTTACTTAAAACTAAAATTTAAATATACCCTTTTGAAAATAACAGTTTAAGGATTATGAATATATTTTTTTCAATTTTTTTCACAGCACATTTTTAGAGATATTGATATTTCATTTCACTGAATCATAATGTTTGCTGAAAAATATTATGTAGTGTTTTTTTTTTTTAATTAAATAAAATTAGATAAAAATAAAGAAAATGAAAACAAATTATAAGAATTGAAAGTAGATTCAATTTTGGAAATGCTTGTGTCATTTTTGAAACCAAATTCTCATTATTTGCAGGAGTCCGCAACCTCCGAAGTTCAGTTAAGCTTGGGGAAATTCTCTGGTTTTAGTTTTCAGTCCCAGTTTCCTTTTTTCGACCGAGATAATCTTTCGGCTGAAAGACTAAAATCTAATGGAAACCGCCAAAACTAAATGGTTTCCAAGGTTTTCGATCGAAAAACCATTCTTTCGACCGAAAGGCTATCGAGCGAATTCTGCCAGTCGAAAAAAATGAAAAGACACATCGTATCGTTTCATTTCGCACCAAATTGTATAAATAGGTTTTCGGCCGAACACATTTAACACAATTCATCGAATGGACAGACAGATATAAGCTCAGGGATAGGGATTTCAAAGCATTTCTATTACTGATAACAACTGTACTCTTTTCTTTCTTTATTTCTTCCCTCTGTTCCATAGCCTTAATCAAAGGATCGATATCGATACATGGTGGTTTTCTAGAGCACTTAAACAAAGTTTCGAATCATATTTTTGGTTTTTGTTGAATAAGGTAATTGACGTTTGTTCAAGTTTTTATTGGAATAACAATTTATATGTTGAAAGATAAATGCTGAGCATTTTTTCAAGGTGAAGTCTTTGTTGAACATATATTTTACAGATAACTATAAAAGTCATGGGAAACAAAAGTTTGCGCAAGAGAAAATATGATTGCACTCGAGATGATACTCGCCAAATCGAACAAAGGAAAGAGATTTATCGGAGAAAGAAACAAGAACGTGCAAATATTCAAGAAACAAACGATGATAATGTAAATAGAGATTTTCGACAAGAAGAAGTTCAACCAGGTATGCATGCACATATGATGATAGAGCACATGACACACATTGGGACTGTATTCAGACAATACATAATTCAAAGTATAGAATTCAAATTTAAAATATTGTAAATTTAATATAATTGATTGTAATTACAAATTGATGTTTTTCAAAATTTACATAAATAGATTTGTCTCATAATGTAGAAGAAGACATTGAAACCAAAATTGAAGTAGAAGATGTTCAAACCGAAATTAAAGAAGAAGACGAATCACCTATAGGTATGTACATAAACTTAGAGAATACAAGATGAACACTCAAATATATATAATTTAGTGAATTTATGTTTGTGTTATGCTTTTTAATATAGACTTTAAATTGAAATATGCAGGAGAATCTATCAACATTGATGATGAAATATTAGAAAATGTTGATACTGACGAATTTGGGAAGAAAAAAGATAAGAATTATATAAGATATCGAACTAAGAATATGTATAATACTTTTTTCAAAGATGAATTAGTAACAATACAAGCTCAACTTTTACTTTGTCTAATGAAGTCAAGAAAGTTAAAAGAAGCTACATCATTATTGAGTATTCAAAAGTCGACAAAGGATACAAAGGTGACACAAAATGTCTTTAACAATATAACTAGTGTATTAAAATCTTTTGGAAAATCTCAAAAAGAAGATGTCTATGTTGCACATAGAGTGATACAAATAGCAGTTGTTTCATCTACCAATATAAAAGATCGTTTAACATGACACATGGAAAAAACGATGGGAATGTCAAGAAAAAAATTGCACAAACATAGAAAATTTCATTTCCAAATAGATGTAAATGATGAATTGGCTTGTTGGACAGTGATTTCTAGACAACCCTACAAAGATAGATTTGCAGAAAATGTTAAAGAATTGGTCCGTAATTGTTGGTTGGAAGAATCTTGTGTTTCACCACATATAAGGGATGTGTTGCGACGAAGAATATTATGAAATCAATATGAAGAACATCCAAAACATATATTGCCAATGACACAAATAAAGTTGTTTAATAAGTTAAAAGAAGAGCTCAAAGAAGTTAAAATTTCCATCAATACATTTGTGCAAGAAAAACCATGGTTTGTTAGACCCATCATTGTCTATGACACGTGTTGTTGTCATTATCATGTGGAGTTTGAGTTGTATTATGACACTTTTTTGGATTTTGGTAAAACTTTATGGCCAGGTTCACCTCCTCCTTCCACATTTCGGGTTTTTATATCTGAAATTCTATGTGAAAGAGAAGATGATGATTTATTTTACAAAAAAAAATGTGTTGGTGGAAAGAAATGTGATCATTGTGGAAATTTAAGTTTGTTTCATTCAAAGTATCATATTGATATGAATGATCAATCATTTTCTAATATAAGAGTCAATTGGAAGAGATATGAATATATGAGCAGGACGGCTCCACATTCTTCAAATGTTATTTCCAAAAGGATTGATTTGAAGGTAGATAATATCAGCGTGATAGAATTTTTGAAGAAGTTTGAGGAAGAAATCTATAAATACACCAAGCATTCACATAGAGCTCGATGACAAGATCTACAATTCAAGCAATCTCGTGAAGTGTTTCCACCAGGGACAATTTTGTCTGTAGTTGATTTTGCAGAGAATTACACATTCACTGCACAAAAAGAAATACAGAGCGAATATTATCATTCTGATCAAGTCACAATATTTTTCCACGTTCTATATAGACATGCTCAATGGATTCTTCCAAAAATAGAAATCACCAATGACAATTGACGTGTTATTAAAGAATATCACTTTTATATAAGTGATGATCGAGCACACGACACACATTATGTACAACTTTGTTTTGATAAATTTTATGATTCATTGAAAGAACGTGAAATCAGATTCGATCGACATTGGATATGGTCTAATGGGTGTGCGGGTCAGTTCAAATCTACACGATCATTCTATTGGTTATGTCGTCTTCATAAAAAATTAAACATTACACATTGTTGGAATTGTTTTGAGACTGGTCATGGAAAAGGAGAGCATGATGGTGCAGGGGCATGTATAAAACGAGCACTTCGAAGGTATCAGCTAAACCCTCATGCTGATTGATTTGAATCCGCTAAACAAGTTGTTGAATGGTGCAACATGGTGCTAAGCCATGAATATAATATGTCAAGGGATGTGCGCAGGTGTGTCTATGTATAAATTTTACATGTATGTGCACATGATATATAAATTTGAACGTGTTCAAATTTATATTCAATCTTCAATCATTTTCTTGAGAGATTTCAAGTTAACAAGTTCTTGTCTTGTGCAGGTTTTTTTGGTATGTTGGAATTGAAGATGTAAATAGATCAATCCCATATGATTCCAGTACAATACCTGGGACAAGAAAAATACATTCAGTTAAAAAAAAATGTTTTCAAAATGGGTTTACATTTGATAGACGAAATGACTCTTGTTTTTGTTCAGTTTGCATAGATGACACATAATCCATAGATATTTGTGAGAAAGAAAATGCTGGATATGTTAAAGCTTGGAGACATACTGAACTTAATCTAAAAGAGAAAATTCCACTTGCAAGCTCAGAGGAGATGGAATCAAATGAAACTATAGTGTCAGTTGATGGCGATAGAGTTTCTGATCTTGTTAGAGAAGGTAAAATTTTTATGTTTAAATTTTTTCAAATAACTTGTAGATACATACTTGTGTGATAATATAACACGAATTATGTATTGTCCAATATATCCAATTATTTGCAGAAGATGTTTTTTCCATGGTTTCACCTGTAGACAACATTGAAAACGTGAAATATTATTTGATGCGATGCACGGAACAAAAGATGGGGCTATTAGAAGATTTTGATGATAGCGGTTTTATATATGAAAGTTGATCCATTGTATTGAAAGGATATTTTTTTCAAGAAACCCATCAAACCGATACTCATGTCCACTTTCAAGACTACCAGTGAGATGTCACGAGTTGTCAATATAGTCATTTGGTATGTGCAGCGCGCATAAAGTTAATAGAAGTTCAATAAAAAAAAAAAATTAGAAAATGGAAAATGTCCAAAGTCGATCATGAATGAATAATTGAAGATGGAATACCATTACATTGTTTTTAAACAAACTTGGCACATGTGTACATTCCGGAATTATTATTTTTTCATTGAAAGTACATTCCAGATTTTGATAACTTGTGTAACAACCCTAGTTGAATATATGCTTAGGGATTATTAAGTAAAAATTAATTAGGTAATTAATTGTCCTAACATGGTTTTAATTAAACAAAGATTGGCATAATAATATTAATTAAATATTAAATAAATTAATTAATTGTTATAATTTTGATTAATTAATTAATTACCTATCACATTCAATGACATGGGTAATAAATTTAAGAGGGTTAATAATTTTAATTTGTTTAATTAAATGATTTACGTATACAGAGGGGATAATAAACATTAAATATAAGGATAAGAAACATTAAATAATAGGATAAGACATTAACTAAGAGGATAAGATAATGAATGTAGGGGTAAGGAAATTAATGAGGAGGAAAGGGTTGGTGAAGGAGGGATATGACGGGAGGAGTCTTAGGGGGAAGACGATGATTATTTTGGGAGGAGGAAGAATGATTGGAAGGTAAAAAGACTGTATGTTGGAGGTGATTATTTTTCTGGTGTGGGGAGTTTGTTTTATGGGTTTTTGGTGAACCAGAGGTAGGGGGCACCGGTTTGATGGGGGTTTTGGGCATGGGGGCCAGGATATCCTTACGGTATCCTGGAGCTAGGAAGTCGGACAGGCTGCTCCTAGCTGGTAGGGAGGAAACACGGTTTGGGCAGAGTTGGTCAGCGCATCAGGAAGCAACAAAGCAGCAGGCTAGACAACCAGGTCAGCGGAGAAATTAGCATCAAGAAGAGGTAATTAAAGTTTATTATGTTAAGTTATTTTTCATGCTATAAATAGATTTGAATTCCAGCTGAATTTTTATGCTTGTAGGATGTGAATGAATGATTTACGTATAGAGAAAGGAAATATATGTTAAATTGTATGTAATTTTGTAGTTTACGACCACTACATATGGTATCAGAGCTATTTGTTTGAAATCTGGGCCTGAAGGGCCAAGCTCGAACTCCAACTCCAGATCCACCTAACCTGCAAGCCAAAAACACAAATTTTTATTTTATTTTTACACAGATCTATATATAAACAATATTCCCAATTCAAATTAGTATAATTCTATACATATTGAAAGTAACGAACAAAAAAAAAAAAACAGTACCATATAGTCAACAACTGTATCTTCACTTGTTTTGTTCTTGTCAATGTTAACTCCAAGAATGCTAGGACCTGCTTTTCCTCCAAGTTTAGGCTACTCTGTTTCTGTAGGAAAATCATGTTGTGCACCCAACCGTTTTCTACAACCACTATACCCTCACTATTGAATTCATATCGGTTAATAATTTAACAATTTACAATAATTTTTTTTTTTTAAGTATTTAAAGTATANATATATATATATATATATATATATATATATATATATATATATATTTGGGGGGGCCGACTACCCTTCCCTAACAGAACCCTATACAAACAATTCTCACACAGCCCAGCGCTAGGTGCCAAGCCCTTTATTGTGTGCGCACAAGTGTTAATCACTATCCTAAGACACATCACATATTAAACTACCATATGCCAAAATCGGAGTACACAGTCTAATACAGATACAAATCCCAGCGCAGGCACCAAGCCCAAAACCATTCCTCATATCTCATCCAAACAACAACTGCTGTGTAGATTGCTTGAGGGTTCTGTTAACGTAAGGAGGGGAGCTCAACAACTCTTATCCACCAAGGAGAGGGATCTTGTGCACTACATGCCATACGCAGGGGTTTTACATAGGTTAGCACCACCGCCATATAAAACCCAACAGCCAAGCGCACCTGCACAATACAACGCGGAGGAGGAGTTTTCCCATGCGTCAAACCAAGTTACATGGAAGAGGAGTCCATGAAACATTTGTGATCCCACACTCATTAACAGATATATATAAAATTAGAAACAGAAACAAAAATGGTAAAAAAAAAAAATTGCAACAAAAAAAAAATATAAAGAAAAATTTGGTATATTGGGCTTTAAACACCAATCCCAAAGCATATAAATCAACACAGACTAAAAGGTTAGAGCTTACGAGTGGTGACTAGTTTGAACAACACGTATAACTCATAAATAAAGAAAGAAATAAAATGATATTGGGTTTATAACTCATCAAATCAAATCTTTAACCTTCAACCAAGAGCTGAGCATACACCATAAAACATCGAGAATCCATACACAAGGCACCAAGGAGAGAGCTCACAAGGGGCAAGAGACCATTTCAATTAACCCACGGGCCAAGCTCCAAACAAGCATCTTCCAGAGTCCTGTCAGAAGAAAACCACATAACAAACCACGCAACATCTTCCAGAGTCCTGTTAGAGGTACTCCACGATAGGCCTCCAATGAAACAACGATATTCCGGGGCATCAGACATGGCTCAAAAACCTTCATAAAACTCCTAATATTAGCTTTCTCAGTCAGATTCGATCTCGAAACATCGCTATTAGTGAAGAAACTTGCACTGCAAATGCTTGCCCGACATGCTTATGTGGATGCTTCGCAATGAGAACCTCAGATCACTTCTAACCCTACGCCTTTCTCAAATGAAATGAAATTTACACAGTTAAGCCATTGACTGTTAAACCAACCCCCCCCCCCCAAAAAAAAGGGGGGGCTCAAGGTTGCCAAAAATAGAAAAACTGTGGCTAAAGTCTGCATTTTTAAACAGAAACTAGCGAATCGATCTCGGAAAAGAGATTCCTTTTGCAGGAAATTAATGGTGGCCCTGCTGCACCAAAACCCTCGCTCCGGCATTTCACAGATGCAGGAATAACAAAACACAAGAAAATACGAAAGCAACCAAGTGTCGAGCAATACATCCACAAGAACCTCAAGGGAGATCAGCCCCATCGATTGTGCACTACACATTTTTATCAAGCTGGAGCCTAGCGGCCCAGCACCAGACCACAAAGAAAACGACAGTCATCACCAAAGAGTTAGAAACTGAGTTCAAGTGTAAATCACTGAGGATAATACCCGCAATTCTTTCCCACATGAAATATTTCTCTACACCACATCCATCACAAAAACCAACACATAAGTCACCAAAGCAAAGCACAGAGCACCCAAGAGTGCAGTCACCAGGCCACACGACCTGCAAATAAAGCTCCAAGCCATGGGAGGAGGCACAAGACCAAGCAAAAAAAAAAAAAGGGGGAACCAAAGGCTAATATAGGACCTATTACCCTAAACCTTTTACAAACAAAAAAAAAGGTCACAAGCCACAATCAGACCAACACCAGCGCCAAGAGCAGAGGGACATAGCAGAATGGCCAGGCGACAGAGGAAAGAGGCAGAAGAGAAGGATGCATTTAGGGTTTGAAGAGCTAGGTGTAGGATTTTGGAGGGATAAGAGGGCATGTGGGCCTCATGCGAGGCCCATGATCGTTTGAATTTAAATTTTCTTATTGGTATTAAATTTAAGTAATTTTTTTTTTGTTTTAAATTTTTTTCATTTTTATTCTATTTAAATTTTTTTATTTTTTTATTTTTTTATTATTATATAAAATCAGGTTAAAAGGATAAACATATTTACTATGTAATTATTATATTATATATATTATGTTTTAAAAATCAGGATAAAAAAAATAAAGGTTTAAAATATATGCTATTAAGATTAAGGTTTAAACATTAGTTTTAAAGATTTAAAACTAATATAATTAAATATATATATATATATATATATATATATATATATATATAAA
>ML807194.1:137589-160393 GCA_009831015.1 Picea engelmannii
TATAAATTATCATTAATATAATATTAAAATCTATTACCTATGATATAATAAAATTTTATAGTTTACATGTTGAAAGTAAATATTGACAATTATATGGAAATGTAATTGTAATCGTATTCACTAACTTGGGACTATGGAAGAGTAGAGAAAATAAGAAAAAAATATAAGTATTTTGAAAGAAAGTGTAGTTGAATGATAACTTTATGTAATGGAAAAGGATAAGTCTTCATAATGATAGGCATTTGTGAGGTCAAAAAATTATAAATGAGAATTTGTCATAAATGTAACAACAATGCCTTTAGTTATAACTATATTTATATTTTATGTTTTAATAAGTTTAGTTATAACTATATTTATATTTATATTTCATGTTTTTATTTTATTATTAAGAAATAAATAAAGTTATTTTGTATTTTGTATTTTCTTTTAGAAACTAAAAAAAATATTATTAAATTAAATATATTTAATATTTATGTATTTTGAAATTCTATTTATAATGAGAATAATTTTTACATAAAATTATTATTTTATATTAAATATTAAATTCTGAAAAGTTTTAATAACTTACAATTTTTTTAAAATTATTTTTTAATATAAATATAAATTTAGACAATTTTAGTATATCATAATTTTTTGTTATATAAAAAGCCAAAAAAAAAGGACGGTGTCTCCTAGTACAACTCCACATTGACTTAATGAAAATAAAGAATTTGTAAAATATGGACTGCAATATTGCTTTGTTTTTAATGAAAATAAATAAATTGTAAAATCTGAACTGCAATATTACTTTGCTTTTGTTGAAAAATCAAATGAGAGTGTGGTAAGTAATATTTGAAATTTAAGAGTTAGCTTGTAAGAAAGGATTCTAAGGGAAGACTTGGTTGTGGGGGGTAGCCCTGTGGACAAGCCGTGGGTGGGTGGCGCAAGAAAAGGGAATATTTGTTGTTGACAACATGTGGTGCAAGCTTTTTATCACAGTTATTTTTTGATACAGACCAAGAGCAAGTTACTAATACACTTATTTATATACTATGCACCCATTTATGTTTCACACACCATTCATAAGGAGATAAGAGAGAAATTTGTCATGTTGAAAAGGTAGAGAACAAAGTAAAAAAATCCATGCATGCTTAGTTGTTCATTTCGTCTGATTTTATGTTTTTATTTAAAGAAACCTCATTGTTATTGAGTCGGATGGAATATCCTCTATCACCGGGCCAAGAAAATGGAGATTCTTGCTACTAAACTATACCCTTAGCCATAGGGTTGGCCCCCTGCGACCAAGTCACGGTCCAGTGGACTGTGACTTGGCCGTGGGGGGCCAGCCCTGTGGCCAAGCCGTGGGCACGCCACAGGGGCCAAGAAATTAAGTTTTAATTATAAATTAAAAACTAAAATTAAAATTTAACAATACATCATAAAAATTAAAATTAAACCTAAATACTACAGGTCAGAGAAATACCTGGAGCTCAGCGTGCCAATGCTCACAAATGCCAACATGACCTCATGCTCACAGATGCTCTGAAACGCCCGCCTACACGACCTACTCCATCACGACCTCTATGCTCACAGATGCTCAGAAATGCCAACAAACTCCAACAAAGTTTGAAAACGTTACCAAATCGATGTGTGGTTGATATATAAATCATCTTTCGGCTGAAAGATAGTTCGATCGAACAATATTTCGGTCGAAATATAGTTCGGACGAACTATCTTTCGACTGAAAACATATTGCCAAATGGAAAATATCCGTCCGACTAAATTATTACACGCAAATCGAGGGTGTCTTTACTACACCCTTCGATTTGACGTTTCACTTTTCGGTCGAAAACTAGCTCGTCTGAAAACAATAATTGTCGGTTGAAAAATAATATTAGTTCGGCCGAAAAAATGTTTTTCGGAATTTTGGAGATTCGATTGTCACGAAAGTGTTAACCATCTCCGTGATTTCACCCATTCATGAAAAACATGATAGGAATCTTAGTTGTTTTTTGTAAGATGTTTGATACAACTAAGAATCTTAGTTGTTTTTTGTAAGATGCTTCTATATGGCACAAAATGATACAAGTATATGACACATATATTCATACTACTTAGAATTTCCATTAATCATATATATTTCACCAAAATGCACCATTGTTGTAATTTATATTACAAGCCTAAGTTGATACATTACAAGGGTCAAAATTTAACAGGCGGTGCATTCAAACTCATGGGTATGATGGCTTGAATGTCCTTCCTTGTTAGCTTAGGAAATGGTTTGCAATATATGAAGTGGTGGTCATAATTTCACTAACGCATGTTCTCTTCTTCTGCTCAATAACTTATAAACCAAGATCATAACATCCCAAACATCATAATTCAAACTATCAATGATTTGAAAACAACACCTCAAACAAGAAAACCATCACTTGACACACATCAGATTCCTTGCTTTCTAAATCTAGATTTTTTTTCTCTAATAATTCCTTCTGCTTTTCTTCAAGCTTCAATGAATAGTTATGTGGTTTCCATTTGGAGTAATAATGTGTGTACCTTTTCAAATCACGTTGTGCCTTCTCAATACCCTCCTCCTTATCTTCTTTATATCAACCACGCGTGTGCCCATTAGTGCTTCTCTCGGTATGTCCACTTCAAGTAGCACCACAACATGGTTAAGGAAAATAAATAATTACATTCTTAACTAGTTACTTAGATAGTTTACCGTTACAGGAGTTGGTAACTCTGTAACATATTGTAACCATATTGTGTAACGATACATGTTCATATTAATAGAATACACATCAATAGTGTAGTGTGTTGCATCAATTCTATTTCTGCTTAATATTTTCATGGTATCAGAGCAGATTTGGTTCTCACTCCATCACTGGATAGGCTAGGATCCAGGGTATGTGAAATTTGAGGTTACCATGAAAGGAATGATGCTCGTTCATTATGAGATCAAAGATCAGTGAAGAATGCAGTAGAGTTGAGAAGTAGAGTGTTTGGAAGAAAGGAATCTCGTGCGCAAGAATCAAGGGAGGTTTTGTTGGATGCCTATGGAGACCAGGTTTAGAAAACGAGCAACGAAAGTCTGTGAGAAAGACTCATCTGATGAGCATGCAATATAGCGAGTCCTCACGAATGCGCTGGAGAATCTCATTCGCAAACTAGGATAAAGTAAATTATTTATTATAATTTTATTACAAGTTTTAAAATGCTCGTAAAGACGACACAGATTTTCCTTCCACAGTACATGAGAAGAGAAGTATTTTATTATTATTATTAAAATGATGTGTAAAGCCAAAGAGATGCGAGATTTATTTTAAGTTTTGTCCATCATAAAGAAATACACAAAATAAAGTGTTTTTGAATTATAAAAGAGGAGTGTTTTCTTTTATTGTTTTAGAGAAGATGATATAAAAGGAAAGGCAATAAAGGATTTTCCATTAAAAAGAATTTTTAATTAAGCAAGATCATCGTTAATATTCAAAAAGAAAGAAGAAGGCATTGAGAATGGAATGGACTATTTCATGTGATATTGAATTGAGTGGACATATATGGAGTGCCACATGTAAATGTTATGGTTGGAGTGGATTTGGATGAAATTATCAAAATGATTGGGAATAGTTTGTTTGTTGAAAGCATGTTTAGTGTTGTTGCTTGTGTAAGCTGTTAAAGTTGATGAAAATAACTTTAATGTTTTGGTGATATGAGAAAATATTTGTGTCTTGGAAGAATGTATTGAATATTATTGAGTCTAGCTAACTCAATATTGGTATAGTTATGATACATATGGATATCAGTTTCCACCCACCTTTTCCAACTGGCTCAAAATAGTTTTATGACAATTTTGATAATTTACTATTTTTAGCAGTTTTAACTTCTGGGGCCATTTTGAGGGCCTAAATAAAGGTTTTTCAGGATCGAGCTTCTCAATGATAGACAAAGGAATGATTGGGACCCCATAACGAGTCTCCTCGATCATACCTTTCCAACGGGATATCACACGCCTAAAACAAAGATTGTATGCAAAAGTTACGACCCCGGGAAGTTGATGTACTAACTTACCGAAACGGGGCCCACTTGACTTTTGACGCTTCATCTCCTAGGGTTAGGTTTTTGGATGTTTAGGGTTTTGGGCATTCTCGTTTATTGTAAAAATACCTTTAGAGCCTCATTGTAATCTTCTTCTTGTGAATGCGCACAACCGTGACATCTCTTCTCAGAGATAAGCCGCCACCATTCCAGCAAGCTTGTTTCCACTGCATTTTACAGTTTTAGATCATTTAGTTACTGAATAGAAAACCAATTTTACTGTATCTTTGTTATTTTTTGTTAAGCACCTGTTAATAATATGTATTCATTTCGTTCTACTCATAAAATATGGATCAAGTTATTTTGTTAGAATTCGTGACTCTAACAAATGATAGGAGAATAAGGAAATCCAAGACGAAGCTAAATTCAAGACAAAAAAGATGTTAAGCACGGTGATGAGATTTATTTTGGAATTTATAAAGAGAGTTTCAAAGAGATAAGAAGTTATGTGAATCGAAGAATCATATTCTAGCCAAACCAACAAAGTCGATAGATGAAGAAGAGTCATCATGGAGAAAGCAAATAGTCTAGAAGAAAGAAAATTGAGGCTTCCAAGGAGAAGAAGCCACAAGAATCGTTATTGCTTATTATATTGTTGAAGAGAAAGAATCATTGACGCTGAGCCATTTTGTGGACAATGTTTCCGCATTATTGAGCAGTAAAAACTACATGAAGAAAGTCGCAAAGAAGAAAGACAGGTAGAGACATGCAACAAAATATAACTAATTATTTTTCTTTTTTCATTCATCAACAAATACATAAGAAATGAATTGTTGCAATTTGAGGGGTGCATGTTTGGTTGTACCCGACACCTCGTTAGACACTCCAGTAAGTTTTTTTTTCTAAGTATTTTGGTCCCATTTGTAAGAAGTTGTGAGCTTTGCTATAGGCAAGCTTTGTTCCCCATGTTCAGTAAGCCCTAATTGAATCAGGTCTACATAGGTCAATATGTGATCATGTATCATGTATTCTTGGTTTCAAGCAGCATGAAGTGCTTGCCATGATACATCACAAGTATCCCTCGTTTCAAGCAACTTGAGGCACTAGCCAGAAGGAATGTGGTATGAAGTCCACTTTGGTAGAGGAATGTGGTATTAAGTCCACTTTGGTAAAAGAATGTGGTATTAAATCCACTTTGGTAGATAGGAGGGTGTCTACTCGTATAACTTGATGATTGTATTGGAGAATTTGAATCTTTCATTAACAAGGGAAATGTGAGATATTAATCTCAGAGTTGGTTAGGACCAAGTTTTGTTTAAGGGGGAGTGTGAATTCTATTGCATGGGAATGCATTGTAGCTAGTGATAGTGATAGTTTTTCCCAAATGTAATTAAGGGGGAGTGTTAAGGAAAATAAATAATTACATCATTAACTAGTTACTTAGATAGTTTACTGTTACGTGAGTCGGTAACTTGGCAACTTCTTGCAACCATATTGTAACCATATTGTGTAACGATACATGTTCATATTAATAGAATACACATCAATAGTGTAGTGTGTTGCATCAATTCTATCTCTACTTAATCTTTGTGCATGTTTTTCCCACACTTAGGGCCGGACTTGGTATTATCTGCAATCCAATTTTTGGTCTCAGACTCGTCCTGGCATTTCTTATACCAAAGTTCCCAAATGAAGCAGGAACAAGGAGAGTATGGTTGACACAAACAATTAAAGAAAAATTGATGTCCACATGTGCACTGGATCTCACAATTAACATTTTCTTCAACAATCACTGCATTTTCACAATTGGAAACACTAGGGCATCATTTCACTTTTTGGTTATCATCAATATAAGACTTAAATAGGAAAACATTGAAGTGTCGGGCTGCTTCAGGATCTTCTGCAGTGACTAGATTTCTTATAATTTTTTCATCACAGATGACATTACATTCGGGAGCCATACACTTAATCCTCTTGCTTTCTGCCTCATTTATCTGAATAATAAAGTAACGTGTCCAGCAGGCATTGCAAAATGTGTGACCACAATCCATCATTGTCGTGTCCTCCTCCTTCAGATCTTTTTCTGTACACACACTGCAGATGGTAACTACATAATTTGTTGATTCCGGTCTAATCACAACACCCGCTTGTGAATAAAACCACTACAGATGGTAACTACAGAATTTGTTGATCCTGGTCTAATCGCAACACCCGCTTGTGAATACAACCAATCACTTCCTCTTTCTCCAAATTCAAGAAATAATATTTCAAAATCCCAGCAATAGTGAATTAAGAGTGTGCGAGCAACTTGTTCCTTGACAAAAAGGATATCCATCACCTGACGTAAATCCTCTCTCTGTGTTGGCAATAAATTTTCTGCTATGATGAGCTTGATCTTCTGTGCTGCAACAGGGATGGAGGTAGAAACATATTTTTGGTGGGGCTGGTACCGCTCATATTCTTCACTTTCTTCATCGTCGCTAATTGAAACTTCCTCATCGCCTCTCATAAAATACTCCTCATCGCCTCTCATCAAATTCTCCTCGCTGCTCAAGTCCGCCTTGGCAAATCCTTCTCGATATATATCAGATTATGCCTTTGATATCAGCCAAGAAGAAAAAATGTAAATATGAGAATTATGTCGTTGATATCAACCAAGAAGAAAAAATGTAAATATGAGAAGTGGGAGATGAGATAGAATGATCCTAAATGGCCACATTGTGCATTTTATAACCATGAATGCACATGTCGAACAATTGACCTAAAAGTCTTTTGGGCTAAATTTTTTTTGGGCCCAACAATTTAATTTAATATCCCTGCTGAGGAGGTCTCATACACTAATTTGGTGTCTTTTTTGGCTGTCACCTTAAAAATAGATTATTATTATTATTATTACTATTATTATTTAATATTCATAAACAATTGTAATAGATCACGACTTTCCACAAAAGTAGAGTCATAAACTAATTTGATGTTGGCCTTGACCTTAAAAATATATTATTATTATTATTATTATTTAACTTTCATAAACAATTGTAATGGATCACCAATTTTCACAAAAGTAGAGTTACTTGGTCAATGAAAACTCAACAACTTTACAATTTGATAACTCGTTCAATTCAATTTGAAACTATTTAGGTTTGACATCACATTTTCTATTTTTTGTTAAGAATAAATTAACTATATTTAATGGTTCAAATAGTCATTCAATTGGAATAAGTGTGACCCAATTATGATTTTAAATAAGTTAGACAAATTATCTAATCACATAAATACCAAGATAAGAAGTGGATTACTCAAACTTATGAAGTTAGTCATATCAATATTTATAAGAAAACAATAGAGTTAAAAATACTAGTAGTAATGAGTAGTTGATATATATATATATATATATATATATTGAGAGGTAATTATATTGATTTGTTTTCATTATTCAAATTAATAAATTATCGGCTTTCCCCTATGAATGTTTGTAATTCAAGGACAAATTTTCATATATTATTTGTTTTACTATAGATCAGGTTAGATACAAGCTAGATATAGGATTCTAACACTAAAAAGAGAAGTTGAAAGACATTTGTTTTGTGTGCAGGGAGCAGGTTGTAGAGGTTGGGGATCGAACTTCAGGTCTGCAGCCACCAGGTTATACGAAGGACAACCTTCAAGAAAAGGTATGTTAGTCCACTACTTCTTAGTTTAATTGTGAATTATATTTCTTGAGTCTAAAGGAAATCCAAATAAATCTATCCCTCCATGTGTTTAGCATTAGTAGGTAAATCTTAGGGAGATCTTACTATCCATCTGTGAGATTTTCTCTGTAATATAACTCATGACTCCTATAGGGAATAATATTTGATTCTTGTCTAGTTTAGAGTCCCTTTCCCATTATCCTCTATTTTGATTTGGTTATTTTCTTCCGTGGTACTCCCTCATACGTTTGATCGCTAAGATTTGATTGGATCTGAGTCAGATCTCTCTTTTTTGATAACTATGCAAGGTGTCTCTTGTTGAACTACTTGATCTGGATAATTTTGGAGAACGATATGAAGGAAGAAATATAAAAAATACATAAAAAATAAATACAAAGAGAGATAGCAACAGTAAAGCTCAGATTCTATTAATGACTCTCTAAAATAAAAAAATAAAAATGCAAAATCACACAAGTTAGCTAGAATGGTGGTAGCTTATCTCTGAGAAGAGATGTGTGGCTATGATCATTCGTAAGCATTTGATTACAATAAGGCTCCAAATTCCTTTTTAACATAAAGAAGAAATGAGAAAACTGTAAACATCCAAAACCCTAACCCCGGGAGATGAAACACAAAAAGGTTTGTGGGCCCTGATGGGGGTAGTTGATACATCAACTTCCCGAGGGCATAACTTTTTCATATGAACTCCATTTGGGGTGATTGATACCTCGTCGGAAATCTATAGCCGAGGAGAACACATTCCATTGAATACTTTTTGAACATAAGGAAGGATTTCATCCCATTTTTGTGGATGTTTGGAATTATACATCCTTAGGATATGAACAATCATCATGTTGACTACCTATGTTTGTCCACTAGTCTGTGGGTCGAATGTGGTTGATTTGGTCATCTTGTTGTCCATCATCAACCATAGGTTGGACCAAAAAGTGTTAAGGAACCTACTACCATGATCGAATATAATAGCTTGTGGGAGCCCAAAATGAACCCAAACATGTGTGAAGAAGAGCTTGGAGGTGACCTCAGTTGTGATGCTCTTCTTGTAGGTTGCCAAAATTTCCATCTTAGAGAATCAATCAATGACCATGAAGACACATTCATTCCCATGCATGGTTGAAGGAAAACCATACATGTATTCCATGGATATGGACTCCCTAGGCCCATCCAGAGTAGGAAGAGGGGTGTATAGCCCCTATTTCTTGATGGTTGTCTTGGAAATGACATAGGAAGTGCAGTATGTGATATATTTGTGAACATCTTGTCGAAGCTTCATCCAATAAAAATGCTTTTGCAGTACTTACACTATCTTTTCTACACCAAAATGTCATACTTCCCATCTTTAATGAGATTCCCATATCATGTTTGCATGCTTTCTTAAAGGAACACATAGATGGCTCATATGGAATAACAATCCATCCTGGAGATGAAAGTCATGAACTATTTTTCCTGCGCTTAATGTCTGATATGAAGTAGAAAAATCATAGCCGTTATTGTATAATTGTGGCCATCTAGATGTCTCATGTCCACAAGATTTAAGAACTATGGTTACTGCTACCACTGGGGGTTGATTGAGGCAATGTGCAATTTGGTTGGTCCTACACTTATTATACTTGCTATTCAAGTGGAATTGTTGCAGGTACATGGACCACTTCTGATGGAAGTCATTCTACAACTTTCCTTGTGTTTTCATGAATTATAGAGGCATGTGATCAATTTGGATGATCATTTCCTTCCCCATAATGTAATTCTTCCACTGTCGACATGTCTTCACAATGGAGCACATATATTTGTCATAGGTGGGATATATTCAAACAAATTCATATAGATTTTCACCATGATAAGCTACTGAATTCCCATGTTGAGTGAGGACTGCACTAACAGCATAATCAGAATCATTTATCTCAATATCAAATGGTTGTTGAAGGTTTGGTAGAATGAGGAATGGTGTTCAACAGAGGCGAAATTTCAAATCCTGGAATGATTTATGTTGGGGTGGAGACCCTACAAACTTGGCCTTCACGCCACCCTTGGTCACCTGGATTAGGGCCCTAGCGATATGAGAGAACCCCATCACAAACTCTTGGTAGAAGTTGGTGAGGCCCAAGAAGTTGTGAAGCTCAATCATTTTCTTTAGGGTCGGCCAATAGTGGATGAATTGGATCTTGGTTGGATCGACATGTACACCCTGCTCATTCATGATGTATCCCAAATATTGGATTCTCTTAATTTCAAAGGAACAATTCGCCAAATTTTCATATAACTTGTGTTGTATCAAGGTCCCCAATACCTATTGAATATATATTGAGAGGTAATTATATTGATTTGTTTTCATTATTCAAATTAATATATTATCGGCTTTCCCCTATGAATGTTTGTAATTCAAGGACAAATTTTCATATATGATTTGTTTTACTATAGATCAGGTTAGATACAATCTAGATATAGGATTCTAACGCTAAAAAGAGAAGTTGAAAGACATTTGTTTTATGTGCAGGGAGTAGGTTTTAGAGGTTAGGGCTCAAACTTCAGGTCTGCAGCCACCAGGTTATACGAAGGACAACCTTCAAGAAAAGGTATGTTAGTCCACTACTTAGTTTAATTGTGAATTATATTTCTTGAGTCTAAAGGAAAGCCAAATAAATCTATCCCTCCATGTGTTTAGCATTAGTAGGTAGATCTTAGGGAGATCTTACTATCCATCTGTGAGATTTTCTCTGTAATATAACTCATGACTCCTATAGGGAATAATATTTGATTCTTGTATAGTTTAGAATCCATTTCCCATTATCCTCTATTTTAATTTGGCTATTTTCTTCCGTGGTACTCCCTCATACGTTTGATCGCTCAGATTTGATTGGATCTGAGTCAGATCTCTCTTTCTTGATAACTATGCAAGGTGTCTCTTGTTGAACTACTTGATCTGGATTATTTTGGAGAATGATATGAAGGAATAAATATAAAAAATAAATAAAAAATAAATACAAAGAGAGATAGCAACAGTAAAGCTCAGATTCTATTAATGACTCTCTAAAATAAAAAATAAAAATGCAAAATCACACAAGTTAGCTAGAATGGTGGTAGCTTATCTCTGAGAAGAGATGTGCGGCTATGATCATTCGTAAGCATTTGATTACAGTAAGGCTCCAAAGGCATTTTTAACACAAAGAATAAATGAGAAAACCGTAAACATCCAAAACCCTAACCCCGGGAGATGAAACACCAAAAGGTTTGTGGGCCCCGATGGGGGTAGTTGATACATCAACTTCCCGAGGGCATAACTTTTTCATATGAACTCCATTTGGGGTGCTTGATACCTCGTCGGAAATATATAGCCGAGGAGAACACATTCCATTGAATCCTTTTTGAACATAGGGAAGGATTTCATCCCATTTTTGTGGATGTTTGGAATTATACATCCTTAGGATATGAACAATCATCATGTTGACTACCTATGTTTGTCCATTAGTCTGTGGGTCGAATGTGGTTGATTTGGTCAGCTTGTTGTCCATCATCAACCATAGGTTGGACCAAAAAGTGTTAAGGAACCTACTACCATGATYGRATATAATAGCTTGTGGGAGCCCAAAATGAACCCAAACATGTGTGAARAAGAGCTTGGAGGTSACCTYAGTTGTGATGCTCTTCTTGTAGGTTGCCAAAATTTCCATCTTAGAGAATCAATCAATRACCATGAAGACACATTCATTCCCATGCATGGTTGAAGGAAAACCATACATGTATTCCATGGATATGGACTCCCTAGGCCTATCCGGAGTAGGAAGAGGGGTGTATAGCCCCTATTTCTTGATGGTTGGCTTGGAAATGACATAGGAAGTGCAGTATCTGATGTATTTGCGAACATATTGTCGAAGCTTCATCCAATGAAAATGCTTTTGCAGTACTTCCACTGTCTTTTCTACACCAAAATGTCACACTTCCCATCTTTAATGAGATTACCATATCATGTTTGCATGCTTTCTTGAAGGAACACAAAGATGGATCATATGGAATAACAATCCATCCTGGAGATGAAAGTCATGAACTATTTTTCCTGCGCTCAATGTCTGATATGAAGTAGAAAAATCATAGTCGTTATTGTATAATTGTGGCCATCTAGATGTCTCATGTCCACAAGATTTAAGAACTATGGTTACTTCTACCACTGGGGGTCGATTGAGGCAATGTGCAATTTTGTTGGTCCTACACTTATTATAATTTCTATTCAAGTGGAATTGTTGCAGGTACATGGACCACTTCTGATGGAAGTCATTCTACAACTTTCCTTTTGTTTTCATGAATTACATAGGCATGTGATCAATTTGGATGATCATTTCCTTCCCGATAATGTAATTCTTCCACTGTCGACATGTCTTCACAATGGAGCACATATCTTTGTCATAGGTGGGATATATTCAAACAAATTCATATAGATTTTCACCATGATAAGCTACTGAATTCCCATGTTGAGTAAGGACTGCACTAACATCATAATCAAAATCATTTATCTCAATATCAAATGGTTGTTGCAGGTTTGGTAGAATGAGGAATGGTGTTCAACAAAGGTGAAATTTCAAATCGTGGAATGATTTATGTTGGGGCGGAGACCCTGCAAACTTGGCCTTCACACCACCCTTGGTCACCTGGATTAGGGCCCTAGCGATATGAGAGAACCCCATCACAAACTGTTGGTAGAAGTTGGTGAGGCCCAAGAAGTTGTGAAGCTCAGTCATTTTATTTAGGGTCGACCAATAGTGGATGAATTGGATCTTGGTTGGATCGACATGTACACCCTGCTCATTCATGATGTATCCCAAATATTGGATTCTCTTAATTTCAAAGGAACAATTCGCCAAATTTTCATATAACTTGTGTTGTATCAAGGTCCCCAATACCTATTTAATATGGTCCAAATGTTCCTCCCAAGTTTTTTTGAAGATGAGGATGTCATCCAAATACAACCACAAAGGAGTTTTTGAATGGTCATAATATATCATCCATAATCTGAATGAATGTGGTCGGGGAATTAGTCAAGCTGAAAGGAATGACCAACCACTCGAAGAGGCCTTCTTTAGATTTGAAGGTTGTTTTCCACACATCGATTTCCTCAATCAACACCTAGTGGTAACTGGACTTCATATCAATATTACTGTGAAACTTGGCTCCCTTGAGTTGATGGAGAAGATCACCAATCCGGTGAATTGGGTATTGGTTCTTGACTATGATTATTTGCAATGCTTTGTAATCAATACAAAGTCGCCATGTCTTATACTTCTTCTATACTAGAACAATTGGTCTCTTGCAAGGTGAGGAGCTTGGTATGATGCGGCCCTTTAAGATTATTTCTTGGATTTGGCATTTGATTTCTTCATTCTCCATAATAAAACATCTATATACAGGGATGTTAGGAAGAGGAACATCGAGTGTCAAATCAATGGAGTGGTTTACCTAAAAATGCACGAGAACCCCAATAGAAAAGGAAAATATGTCTTTGTCTGTCTCTACTATTCCATCCACCTACTGCTTGGCAGAGAGACCTCGTGCAAAGATTTTGGTGGTTGTTGTGACATTCATTTTACCTTCCAATCGAACCATACAGAGAACAAATATCCTAGTCTAAGAGACCACATTTCTTCACTACTTCGCAAAGATCACAAAGACCGCAGTGTTTGGGACTACCTCTAATACCCTATAGATTTGATATCCCAAAGTAATAATGAAACTATGGGGCATAGATTCATAAACATCATGATTCTTCCAAATATATGGTTTTCCTTGCAAAACATCACAAACTTCAATGGGGGAAACATCACACAATACCTCGTCTTTGTAGGGTTTGATGTTGTAATGGAGGAGACATTGTTGGTTGATGCAGATGTCTCATCCCTGGCTAATCCAACCGATGGTGTATGGATGAGGATGCGACATCATTTTTAGGTTAAACCTATGCTAATATAAAGTTATTTTGGCTACCACTATCAACAATGAAATGGAGTGGGGTTCGCTTCAGCCACATTTATGAGTGGAACATGTGTTCCCCTTCTTCAGGCTCCTTTGGTTCCTCTGGCTGGACTTTTGTGGTAGCAATGGTGACATTGGGTTCTACATCAATGATTTGTATTCCATTTTCTGATTTTGAATTGGAGTCTGAGTCATCATATGACCCTGGGGATTTTGTCTCAGCCAACAATGATTGTTTAGAGAGACATTCATCAATATTGTGCCAAGGGATTTTTTGGAACTCACAGCATATTCCAATGTCCTTCTTTGAATTTCCATTACCCTTATTTGTTGGTGTCTTGGGATAATTATCATGTGTTTGGCCATCCTTATTTTTTCCTTTTTCCTGAGAGTTAGGGCCACACTTACCATACTTTGGATGTTTTGTATTTTCATATCTGAACTCCCACTAGTTATGTTGCTTGAATTTCGTCTCGAATTTGACAACATATCAGTAAGTGTCTCCCAACGACGAGATGTCCAAAAAATCCATTTCGGTTTGTATGTACCTGTGGAGAGCCCCACAATATTTTAGGACCATATTTCACTCATATTCTTTGATACCCATCTTGGTGTGCAATGCATGCAAATTATTGGTGAGATCTGACACTGTTTGGCCCTTCTCTTGTTCAAACAGGGTAATATTGTTCCTTGAGGGCATCAACAAAAGCCTCCCAAGTGGGTACTAGCCCAAAAATTATAAATGATAGACTCATCCTCGACATGTTTCTCACAGTAAGTATCCCACTAATCTCTGACATTGGGAAGGGACTTAAGGAGTGCGAAGGTGATCTTTTCACTCTTCGAAAATTTTTGGATAAAGAAATAACCCTCTAGTAAATTTAACCATTTTTCTAAAGCAAAAGAGTCTATCTGGCCTTCAAATAAAGGAATATCAAAGTTAAATTGTCCCTTGAAGGGGATCACACCTCTGAAGTGAATGATATTTGAAGGTTCCTTAGTTGTTGTCAACATTCGTCGAATGATCTGGTTGAAATTCTCCATCATCTAGTTCCTCTGTCGCATGAGGGATTCCTTGAACAATAGATTGAAAGGATATCTTATCCCTTCACCCCTCTTTTATTCCACCATGGAATGTGGATTTGGTGTGTGAGATAATTTTTCTTCAAGAGAAACAAGATCAAGACCCAATTCTCTATACCCTGACCTCATTGGGGACATGCACTAAGAATGATAAGGAGAAGAATGCTCTAATACCATCGATCTAGATTATTTTGGGGAATGATACGAAGGTATAAATATAATATATATATAAAATAAATACATAGAGATATGTAAAGGAACATAGGAATATAGTAATCCTCAAATTCTATTAATGACTATCTGAAATACAAAAGACTTTAAAAATTCAAAAGAACACAAGTTAGCTAGAATGGTGGTAGCTTATCTCTGAGAAAAGATGTGTTAGCCCTGTTCATTCACAAGACGTTTATTACAATGAGGCTCCAAAGGAATTTTTAAAATAAAGAATAAATGATAAAACCATAAACATCCAAAACCCAACTCCAAGAGATGAAATACCAAAAGATTTGCAGGCCCGAATGGGGGTAGTTGATACGTCAACTTCCCAAGGGAATAAATTTTGCATATGAAATATGTATGGGTCACTTGATACCTCATAGGTAAGGTATAGCCGAGGAAAACACATTATGTTTGACATAGAATTTTCCTTTGGATACATTCCAGGCACTCGCAAGCGAAAAAAACATCATTTAGGGCCTCAAAACGACCCCGAAAGTTTGGGACCCAATAAACTATAGAAAAACTGCCAAGATGGGAAACCTGTAATTTGATCCAGTGGAATAGGTGGGTGGCCACCAATTTTCACCTGGATCACTATTGCTGACAAGAAACCAGTCGCGTGTTGTAGTTCATCTGACCCGTGACACCCCCTATAAATTGGGGAAATTACAGAATAGTCATATTGTTGTGATAAAATCTGATTTGTCTAGTCTTAGGGATCCATGACTAGTCTATATTGTTGGATCTTGTCTTTGATCAAGTCCTTTTGTCCCACCATTTTGTCTTTGATTTCAATTTGAAGTGTGTTTGTGTGACTTGCTTGGATTTCTTATTTAAACTTGTTTGTTGTCTAATGATCCATTGAAGTTGGGTAGTGCACCCATAATATATGAAAATTAATGGTAGTGTCCTATACTAATTGAATTTGATTTTGTGACTGGCATTCATTATCATATCTACTTTCGTAGGTAAGTTTTGGGTTGATATTCTTGTAGATACATTGGAGTGGGATTTTCAACTTCACTACTAATTTCCTACATCTCTTGCTTGCTAATTTTCTAGTTTTCCATTTTCATACTGTGTTCTTGGTTGGATTAAGAAGCATTTGTATAATATTTAGAAAAATAAACAACAACAAAAAAAATATGTGCATTCTTACAAGTTTTTGAAGCATTAAAAACAAAGTGCATTGTTGAAGTGTTTGGTTTGAGATCTTGTCAAAATTCTGGATCTGATTTGTTTTGCATCGTTGCTTTGTGTTTTAAGGGTTGTGTTTTGAATTTTATGAAGGAAAATGTCTCTTCTCTCTCCCTTAGTTATAACACATCGAATTAAACAAGTTCATTATCATTTTTTCATTGCTTTGGTTGAGTTAAGAATAAACACCATAAAAGTTTCATCTGTTTTCTCTTTGACATAAACAACAACCATAAGAAAAGAAAATGTAAATTAAAATCAATTAGATTCTTTTCTTTTTTAGAAAACTAACATTCAATATGCTTAGGGCCTTAGAATAGTGTTGGATATTAAACTCTCCAAGGCCACTGAAACAAAACCTAGAGTCATTAAAAGGTGTAAAATCCATTTTTTCAACCAGTGTGTCGGGAATATCCTCTAACACAGGAGTCAAGCATGAAGTCGCATGAAGTCGCATGAAGTCGCATCAATGGATGAATCACCAAATTGATTATAAGGATTGGAGCAAATCATAGAGGTATAACCACCTCTCAAGTGGCACGAGATAGGTGATTATGAATATGAATATTCCCATATTTGGTTTGAGGAGACTAGTTTGGTTGAAGTGGAAGTGGTTGGAAAAATTCCTCCACCACATTTTAACACTCCTTTGAATAATATTGAAGAACATGTACTTATCCAAGTAAGGGATATTTTTAGTGTACCCATTTCCTTGTTTAGAAATCCTTACACCATGTCATGCCCAAGTGTTTCATTTAGTGTCGGTAATCCATCAATATCATCCACAGGTGGGACTGGGGGCATCCCCATTATGTCTACCTTACCATCCCTGAGAACCATTGGACCCACACCATCTATGCCTTCTTTTATGGGTCCTTCTATCTGGGGGACATGACTGTGTCCTCATTTCCATACATTAGTCTACCTAGAGTCCCTACGCCCATCCCATCCATTTTGATGTCCATATTCATATCTTCTTCTAGTGGGGGGCCAAGCCTCGGTTTCAACATGGGGAGTGGAACTCCTTCCACATCCACCATTCCTATGAGAGGATTGGAATTGTCAAGTGTTGGTTTACGATTTGGATGGAATACTCCTAGTGGTTTTGGTACTATCCCTAGTGTTGTTGGGGGAAATAATACATCGAGAGGTTTTGATTTCCTATGGTTTAGTACACCATTACCTAGGGAATGTCCTTTGCGGGAAAATTTCCATAATGGGGAGGCTTTCCCTTTATTCATACCTCCAGTCCTAAGGATTTCTTCCCTGGGACTAGTTTTGGGAATACATTTCCTTAAGGGTCTACACCTACTCCTTGGAGAAATCCCCTCAGGGGAACATCTAGTCTTGCTAGAAGCCATGATATTGGAAGTGCCACCATCCATGGGGGAAATTACTCTTATGAAACACCACAATCCTCCATTAGCACAAACATAGGGGGGAAACAAGGTTCATCTTGGAATTTAGGAACTTCGTTTTCCTCCTAATATTCATTTTCTCATACTTCATTGTTTTTCCTTGTGATGATAAAGTTACCTGATTTATTGCATCTGAAAAATGAACCTATTTCCCATAACCCTTGATGGTCGTTCATGCCTACTAAGATACCATTAGACATTACCAAATTTCATGGAAAGTTGGGATAAGATCGCTCCATGTATATCATGACTAATCATTTGTGGTGCTCATCCAATTCCTTGATGGGTGAAAGTCTGAGGTTGCATCATTTCAAAATATCCCTAACCATAAGTGCCAAAAAATGGTATATTCAATTAGAAGGTGCTTCCTTTAAAACTTTTAATGACTTGGAAACAATGTCTCTAACACATTACCAATTTCCCATACATTATAATATTAGAATAACCCTCTTTATGTCTCTATACTACAAGGATAACACGTTCTAGTAAAGGTTTTTACAAAACCCCCTCAAAAACTTTATATCTTATACATTTGTAGTGGAGGTGTTTAGCGGAGGCGAGAGAACATGGTTTTTTGTGAATCTTTTAACAATGATGCACCTACTCGACCATTTGCATGGATGTAACTAAGTTGACCATGCACACCGATGCACCTAAGTTTACCATGTGAATCGGTGCTCTTATAAACCATAATGCCCTAGTGCTTAACAAATAAACCAGACTAATATTTGCTAATAATATAAAATACTAAAATATTGTTAGTGATCCCTCAATAACAAAGTGCGCCAGTTCTCTCCCAGTAACAAAGTGCATTAATTCTCCCCTAATAACAAATTTCACCAGTGCTCTCCCCAATAACAAAGTGCACCGATGATCCAAAACATAATGCTTTGGTGCTTCTAATAACCACTATTAATATAACACACTAAAAGATTGTTTTTTATTTTATAAGAAATCAAATGCATCATGGTGCTCCCTAATAAAAAAGTGCTTAGTTGTTGCCCCAATAGAAAATTGCATCGGTGTTCCCCCAATAACAAAACACATTGGTGCTCCAACAATATCAAAGAACATTGATGCTTCCCCAATAACAAAGCGCATTGGTGCTCATATAACAAATGCACTAGAAAAAACAAATTTTAAACAAACTAAATTAATTTAAAAACCATAAACCTTCCATGGTGTATTTTGACGAGGATAAATTCTCCCAAAAATAGTAAGGGGTACTCCCTAGTGCACGGTCCCAATTAAACTATACATCATTTGGTTTAGGAGACCCATCTAGAATTTGGCCTGGTTTCCATTGTTGTTTATGAAGATGAAAGTGGGTGGTTACACAATGAACATATGTAGATGGAGACTATGCATGAAAATAAATCTGATCTATTGTTATTCTATACTATCCTATCATAGCTAGGAGCACATTGTAGTAATCGAATGAGCTATAAATGAAACTAAATTTTGTCAGAAACACCACATAGTTAGATGAAATGAAGGTGCGAAGTTAGAAACATAAGCATACATACATATAACCATAAAAGTCTAAATTATATTTCTTCATACCTTTACAAATCATGAGCTTAGGACTTAAAAATATAATAAAGAATAAAAATATTATAATATATCATAGTGTGAATTAGATTAGTATATCAAAAAACATAGTTCCTTATGTCCATGTGATCTTCATACATTCTACTTGAAGACGTTCATAGAAAAATCAGCCACACACACAATTTTTTCCTCTTGGAAAACTAGCCATCGTCAAGTCCGCCATGGAAAATCCTTCTCGATATATATCAGATGATGTCGTTGATATGAGCCAAGAAGAAAAAAATGTAAATATGAGAAGTGAGCGATGAGAAAGATGTTGCAGTTACTTCACACACACCTAGGATTTATTTTTCCTAATGTTATTTCTTGTTTATTAGTCATAATTAGTCATTATCCAGTCTCCTATATTTTAGGGGAGAATATTCCACCTGGAGAATATTCTCTTTCAGTTGATACTTCAGTTTGACTAGTTGAGTTGAGTTTATATGTTTCATTGGTTTTGTCACCATGCAAAATTGGGATCATCACCAACTCACTACTCTTTGTTCAGTCAGTTAACTGAAGACTAGTTGACTAGTTAACTTAGCTAGGTGGCAGTTCACTCTCGTAACTGCCTGAGAGACTAGACTAGGTGGCGGTTTACTCTTGTAACTGCTAGTGTGTGTCCAGATCAATCTAGACCACCACTATGGCTCATTATTTACTCATGTATCCTATATCTATTATAAATTATTCACTCTTTATGTGTTGAATACGGTTAATGAAAATTCTTCCATTCTTTCTCTATTGTTTCTTCTTTCTCAATTTCTCTCTGCAAATGTGTGTGGTATTTTCTAGCTAGATCTATTCTGTGTAGGTTGAACACATTTACATGGTATCAGAGCTGAATGACTGCTAAGAAAAATCTACATCAAATCATTTTTTGTAGGTACAAAAGATTGAAGACAACAAAAGATGGATTATTCGTCGGAAATACTTCTCACGCCTCATAACTATTTGGAATGAAAGCCAAAAATTCCCCTTCATCTTAGATGTAGAGGATTATACCAAATAACCATGGTAATGTAAGTAGAGCCTGATTATGTTGATGAGAAAAATGACTTTCTCAATAGACAATATATGGCCATAGGAAGTATCGGCATGTCTATTTCTCCCGAATTTTTCCATTAAGTATATGAAGAATCACAAGGATTAACTCCAAATGAATTATGAACCAGATTGGAGGTTCTATTTGGGAATAAAGAATATTGTGAATATTTCATGTAGGAGGTTGAACAGATAGAGCCAAAAGAGAAGCCATCAGAAGATCAAGTCTCTTATTATGGAGATTCTTCTACAAACGTTTTTGTAGAAATTTGTATTCCAATAATTGAAGATGATGTCTATTCCATTTCAGATTTGTTTTCTAAAATTCATGTGGAATATATATGGCATGCATCTCAGGATTCACATGCAGACACTTTTGCATGCACCATGCATGCATCTCAGGAGTCAAAAAGGGAGTCACGCACATCAGACGCCATTCTGATATTTTCTAAGAAAAAATTGTATAAACAAATTGGATATTTGAATTCCTCTCGGGGAAATATGCAATTTCAAAAAACAAATCGTCTGAAACAGAGTCCGTAATGTGAAGTTATGATCGTTTTAAAATCAACAAAACTTAAGCATTTTTCTAGAAACGGCCACACGGTTTTCAAAATTTCACCCAAAATTTATTTAGATATTTTTCATTACAAGAAGATAAAGTGGATATGTGTGGACATATCAATGGTGCATATACTTCATCAGATCCATTCATACATCTACATCTTCAACAAAATCTTCAATCAACACAAACTTGCACAGTTGCGAAGTCTTCTTGGAGTGAAGGACAGGGTTGCTTAGCAAATGTTTTTTGTTCCTTCTCATTTTTTATTTTATGCATTGTAATTTGAGGGGGGGGGGGTTGTTCCCATGAGGTTTTACCTCTTTCTTTGTTTATTTCAGTGTATCTTTTGTATTTGAGTACCTAACATGTCCTCATATCCGAGACCCATTCTTTATTTTCTCCATAGTGATGTTTAGGGGGGGTGTTGGAGTTACTTCACACACACCTAGAATTTATTTTTCCTAAGGTTATTCCTTGTTTATTAGTCATAATTAGTCATTATCCAGTCTCCTATATTTTAGGGGAGAATATTCCACCTGGAGAATATTCTCTTTCAGTTGAGTTGAGTTTAGATGTTGCATTGGTTTTGTCACCATGCAACATTGGGATCATCACCAACTCACTACTCTTTGTTCAGTCAGTTAACTGAAGACTAGCTGACTAGTTAACTCAGCTAGGTGGCAATTCACTCCCGTAACTGCCCGAGAGACTAGACTAGGTGGTAGTTTACTCTTGTAACTGCTAGTGTGTGTCCAAATCAATCTAGAACACCACTATGGCTCATTATTTACTCATGTATCCTATATCTATTGTAAATTATTCACTCTTTATTTGTGGATTACAGTTAATGAGAATTCTTCCATTCTTTCTCTCCTTCTTCTTCTTTCTCCAATTATCTTTGCAAATGTGTGTGTTATTGTTTAGCTAGATCTATTTTTTGCAGGTTCAACACATTTACAAAAGAATGATCCTAAATGGACACATTGTGCATTTTATAACAATGAATGTACTTGTCCAACAACTACCTAAAAATCTTTTGGGTCGACAAATGGACAATTTAATTTAATTTTTTGGCTGAGGAGGTCTCATACACTAATTTGGTATCTGGTTTGACTGTGACCTTAAAAATAGATTATTATTATTATTATTTAATTTTCATAAACAATTGTAATAAATCAAGGCTTTCCACAAAAATAGATTCATACACTAATTTGGTGTTAGCCTTGACCTTAAAAATAGATTATTATTATTACTATTATTATTTAACTTTCATAAACAATTTTAAGGGATCACATATTTCCACATTAAGTAAATTCACTTGGTTAATGAAAACACTTTGTCAATGTGACAATTTGATAACTGTTATGTGAACTCGTTCAATTCAATTTGAAACTATTTGTGTTTGAGATCACGTTTTCTATTATTTAATCACATAAATATTGAGATAAAAAGTGGATTACTCAAACTCATGAAGTTAGTCATATCAATATTTACAAGAAAATAATAGAGTTAAAAATAATAGTATATATATATATATATATATATATATATATATATATATATAAGTGCAAACTATCTACAATGAGAGGTAATTATATTGTTTTCATTATTCAAATTAATATATTATTGACTTTACCCTATGAATGTTTGTATTTCAAGCACAAATTTTCATATATGATTTGTTTTACTATAGATCATGTTATCTATACAAGCTAGATCTAGGATTATAACACTAAAAAGAGAAGTTGAAAGACATTTATTTTTTGTGCAGGGAGCAGGTTGTATAGGTTGGGGATGGAACTTTAGGTCTATAGCCACCGGGTTATACGAAGGAAAACCTTCAATAAAAGGTATGCTACTCCACCACTTCTTAGTTTAATTGTGAATTATATTTCTTGAGTCTAAAGGAAATCCAAAGAAGTCTATCCCTTTGTATGTTTAGGATTAGTAGGTAGATCTTAGGGATATCTTACTATCCATCTCTGATATTTTCTTTGTAATAT
>ML807194.1:177053-218507 GCA_009831015.1 Picea engelmannii
AATTAATTAATAATTAAATTAATCATTAACCATCATTGAACAACTATTTAATAATAATCAATTAGAAATGTTATTTTAAGACATAAATATAGTTTAGCTAATCTTTTAGGATTATATTATTAAATTAATTATACTTAATAATCAAGGGTCGTTACAATAAACACAACAAGAATACACATGTGAAAAGTAAAATATTGAATAAAATATCAATAACCACCTTGCGTGATAATAAGTAATGAAAAAATTAAAAAACATAAATTTAAATTGACTATTTATTAATAAAGTATTAATGCAAATGTAAATCAAAAGGAAAGTATTAAAAACATTGATAAAGTATTAATAAAGTATCATTTATTAATGTTTTTAATACTAAGTTACTAATATTTTTTTAATGATTTTAATACTTTATTAATACAATAGTATTGATTTAATACTTTATTAATGTAATATATTATTATGTATTTAACATTTTATTAATAATTTTATCATTTGTATTAAATCAATTAGGGTTTATAGATAAATTATATATCAACTTAAATTAAAATATATATTAAATCTAATTAAATTTAAACTATAGATTTAATCTTTTTTTTTTTAATAAAAAGAGGGGCAGATCCTATTATATTATATCACATGCAAAAAAACATATGTCCTTAGGCTGCCAGTTGTTCCACCAAATTAGTGGAAACTAGAACAATTGGCAGCCTTGGTTGTCCATGTCAAAAAGAGGTGGATCACCATCTGCCTTTCTCGAAGGAAACCAGGACATGTGGCGGCCTGTAGTCTTTACATTAGCCATGAAAACTGAAATTAAAACTAGACTGAACATAAAAGAGTTTGAACTGACACCTAACCAAAACTAGAAAGAACTCCAAGACATGCAATTACACATTGGTGCTAGAAGTAGCCTTGTTAGGGTCAGCGTTGTGTGGTTCGTTCTGATTTGGCAGAGAATAAGGTCTTGCACATGTCATACGTTTTTGCCCTGCTGGCGCATTGGAGAAACATTCATAAAAAATATCCATGCATTGGTGTATGAGTGTGCCACGTTAAACCTAGTGTGCCATATGGCTTCTCAGGTCAAACACCAAATCTAAATGCTTCGAGTGGAACAAGGGTAGGGGGCACGCCATTGTTCTGGTACAATCGAGATAAGAGGTGGCACATGGACCTCGCCACCTTCCTTCATCGTGACACATGGACCCTCCACATCCTTGCTTGTTGCAGCCTACATTCCAACCTCTTCTCCTTCCTCGTGGTTCGTCGTCGCGCTCCATCCATGTGCTCCTTCCTCCTTCTCAGGGTCCTCTTCTCTCACTGTGGATTTGAAAGGGTAGTAGCCCGCTGAAAGTGTGGTATCCTAAGAGGCCAGATGGAGGAGTTCCTCTGGAAAATCCTCCTCGACGAAGCAGATGTGGAACTCTTCCATCTTTTCCTCCATGGTGTTGGTGTCATGGTGAGTCGTTGTGGCTGGCTTAGTGTCATTCGATGGGAAGCTTCTTGGAGGTTTCCAATTCTCTAGAACAGTGAATAGATGAGACTCTAGAGGGATTTTTGTGGGTTCCTCCAGAGTGGCCTCCTCCACATAATCTATTGGAGGTGACTAGGCCATGCCTCCTCTACGAGCTATCTAAATTCTTTGGGCGCAGCCATGGAGAGTGACTTCTCTAGCCTCTGCTGCCACCTTTGTCTTGTAGCCAAACTATACCAAGCAGGGTTGTGACACAACTTGCCTCTCTCCCATGGCATTGAGAAGGTGAATCCGATGGAAAAATTGTAGGAGGTTTTGCAATGACTGCACCAGAGAACTAAGTCGCTTACCTGGTGCAGGATAAAGGAAAAATGGAGAGGGATAGTGAAATGTTGGGTGATAAAAAAGAGGTACGACATGACAGCTTCCATTATTGCCCCCCAGGCATTGAATTTCCTGGTCACCAGTCTATTCACTCGAGGGAGCAGTCCCATGGCTCTTGGCTAGCAGTTAAGGAGAGCTCCCATACTTAATGGAGAGGGGATGGGAGCCATCCTACCATATTTATGGATTCACTTGGCATGGTGTGACGTGACCCTTGTGTGTTGAGTGTCACCCCATCCGAGGTTGGAGAGTCCATCTTGGCTAAGTCTTGGCATTGGTCTGAGAGTTCAGAGCTTGGTGAAGTTTGGGCATTCCAATGGATCAGCTTGATCATGATAGCCACTCCTTGATTTTCCAGGAAATATGCTACTTTATTTTCATCCATTTTCACATGAGAGGGGATGATGGTAAGGATGGGCTGTAATATGGAGCCAAAGTCCTCCAAAATTCCCGAGAATCTCCAACTAGGTGAGACATCCAGGGGGTTTTCTCCATGAATAATTTTGGTTATGAGATGGAATATGATATGGGAATCCCCCTCTGCAATGATATTGTTGTAATAGTTCTCTATTGGAACCTTCATTCCTCGTATGAGGCTCCAGATCTCAAAAACATTATTTTTGTTGAATCCTAGATAGCCTACTACTAGGTGGAGGATTTCTCCATTTGAGTTCGTGAGGATTGCCCCAAAGCCCACAGGGCCTGAATTTCCTCTTTAAGCCTCATCAAATTTAATCTTTATGAATATAGTTGGTGGGGATGTCTAAGTGGTTGGGCTACTAGTGGGGTAGTTGGCCACTACAAAAGTGGGAGTGTTGGCTAGACAAAGGTGCTAGTTTTGGAGAATAATCCATTCATCCAAGCTGCACTTTAAGTCCTCAGTTTTCCATTTCCTGCTTTTGATTGTTTTGAGGATTAGGTTCATGATTCTATCCCAAGTAGAGGTGGGAGGTGAGGTCTACCACTGGAAGATTCTTTTATTTATTTCCTTCCAAATTTTCCAAAGGATGAATCCCAGAAGGAGCTTCTAGATGTAAGCTAGAATTGGGTTCCAATAGGTGAGTGAGTCCCAATTTTCTATGGTGTCATTGATGATGTTTCTATTTCTATCGGAACGATGCATTATTTGAGACCCTGGATCCCAAATTGTCTCACTGTAGTGGCAGTGGTTAAAAAGGTGTTCCATAGTTTCCTCTTGTTGTTGACAAAGGGGGCAGATTGATGGGCCTATGAGACCCCACTTTTTAAGATTGTCCCAGGTGAGGATACGGTTTTGAACACTGAGATAGAGGAAAATGGTCACTTTAGGCCAGACTGTAGAATTCCATATATTGCCCCATATACTCTCCTTAGTGTTATCTTGATAGTTCCCCTGCAAGTAGTAGGATTCTTTTACTGGAAAATTTCCAATTGTGAAGTTTCCCCATCTGAGAATGTTCGGGCCTGCCCTGGTGGAGATTTTCCTATGGTTTGCATAGGCTTGCTAGGCTTGGAGATCCATTTACCTTGGAAGGTGTAGTTCTAGGTGTTCTGTCTTCCATTTGCACCATGGCAGGCTCCTATTAGATGTTCTCCAAATATCCTTAACCCATCTTAAAATGTCAGGTGGTAGTGGATGACGAAGGGGGTTAAGTTCTTCTAGAGTGGCTATAGGAATTTGTTGTTTCCATGAATATTTCCAGAAAAATACACTTTCCCCATTCTTGATTTCCTGGAAAGCATATTTTTGGACCAATTGTCTATTGAGGCAGGCCCTGTTCCAGATATTGGATCCCTGAATCTAGTCGTTGAATCTGATTAGTTGATTTGCTTCGGTGGTTGGGGAATATTTTTGTTTCCAAATATGTGTCCAGAGTTCTATAGGGGCTTAATCCATCGCCACCACAGTTTAGCTCCCATAAATTGATTAATTTTTCCTTGGTCACAGAGCCCTAATCCCCCAGATTTTTGGGCTTGAAAATATTATCCCAACCCACTAAAGCCCACTTTTTATCAAGGTGGTGCCCATGCCATAACAAGTTGCGTTGTATGTTTCTGATAGCTTGAATGACAGACTTAGGTGTTGCTAGGGCCATGAACAGGCAGGTTGGAAAGGCTTGCAGGATTGACTTGAGCAGCACCATCCGAGATGCGATATTAAGATGTGTGAAGGTCAAGTTGTTGAGTCTATTGGAAATGGAGAGAAGCAGGTTGTCCATGGATATGGAGTGTGCAGGTGCCCTTGTGAGGGGTATGCCAAGATAATTGGATGGAAGGGAGCTCTTGGGTATACCTAGGAGGCGGGAAATATGAGTTTGGACAACGATCATCATGTTTAAGAAGTAGAGCTTATATTTATCAAGTTTAAGGGCCATTCGCGACTCATCCACAAAATCAGTGAGAATGGAATTTAGTTTGGTGGCTTCTCAAGTTGTCGGGGTGTTTAAGAGGAGGGTTTCATCAAAAAAATGGCTATGCAAGGGAGCTGGTTGAATGTTGTGTAGTGGGAGGCCTTTGAGGGAACCCTCCAGGACCGAGGCTTGGCTTTGAGGTAGCATCCCAAACCTTTCTTCATTAAAACAAAGAGGAAGGGAGAGAGGGGCTCTCCTTGACAGATTCCTATGGTAGGGGAAAAGGGTTGGGAGGGAACTCCATTGACTAGTATATATAAAAAGGCTAAAGAGGTGAGCCTCATGATCCAATTCACCCAGTGGTTGTCGAAACCGAAGGCTTATAGCAAGGAGTGCATGTACTGCCAACTGATTATGTCAAAGGATTTTGAAAGGTCGAGTTTGATGAGCATACTTGGGATCTTAGTCGTCTTCAGCGAGTGGATAACCTCATGAGAAAGGATGACATTGTCCATGATTTTCCTGCCTTCCATGTAGACTGCTAGTTTTTTGGAAATGAAAAAAGGAAGTATTGGCTTGATATGCGTGGCTATAACCTTAGTGATGATTTTGTAGATGATGCTGCATAGAGAAATCAGTCTGTACTGTTTGGAGTGAGTGACTCTCTCCTCTTTCAGGATGAGGGTGAGGAAGGTGGCATTGAGGGAAGAGAGGACTTGACCTGAGGTTCTAGATTCCTCCACTACTTGCCAAACCTCTTCCCTAATCACGTCCCAGCAGTGATGAAAGAAATCTGTCGTGAAGCCCTCTGGACCTGGCCCTTTCCCTAGAGGAATTTATTTGACTACATGGTCCACTTATTCTTGAGTGATGGGTCTCATTAAGGCTTCATTATGTTCCTGAGTTACCAGGGAGGGTATGTTCTTGGTTATTTTGTCAATGGTTGACGCTCTGTCATCATTGGTTTTTTTTAGAAGGGCTTTGTAGTAGTTTGTTAGTTCCTCTGCAATTTGTTTGTTCTCTCATATGTGGTTACCTTGAGCATACTCTAGCCAAGATATCCTATTTATGTATCTACAATGCACCATTTCTCTGTGGAAGAATTTGGTATTCCTCTTGCCCTCTTTGAGCCATTGAACCCTGGATTTCTGATGCCATAGGATTTCTTCCTGCTTTTTTTGTTCTTCTAATTTTTCCTGAAGTTCCTCCTCTTCCTTCATTAATTTTGTGTTTCTAATACCTAAAATGAAGGTTTTTTGCAGATTTTCCAATATATTCTCAATATCCTCCTTTCATTGAAATATTTTCCCAAAGGTGGTTTTATTCCAAAGCTTCATATGTAGCTTGAAATTCTTGAGTCGCTGCTAAAAGTTGTACATGCAGGTACCATGTTCTATTTCTTCTTGGTTCCAGCAAGACATTGTGAGTCAATGAAAATCGAGGTGGGAGAGCCAAAATTTCTCAAATCTGAAGCGTTTGATTTTTTACATCACCCTTGCGTCTAGGAAAAGTGAAGCGGGCCAGTGGTCCGAGCCTACTCTTGGCAGAATGTTGGCCTCTATGTCAATATCCTCCACCAGGAGGGATTCTATTACTAGGAAACGATCAAGCCAACCAACAACTTGCTTATGTCCAGATCTACGGTTGGACCAGGTGAAGATGCCATTTCGGGCTTCTATATCTATAAGATTTAGTTGGTTAATGAGGGTTCTGAACTTACCACTGTCTTTCTCCAGCCATTTAGTATCCCCGCTCTTTTCCTCCAGAGTCGGGATCATATTGAAGTCGCCTCACAACACCCTGTTGGGCATGCTCAATAATTATCTGATGTAATTTATCTGCCTTAGGAATCTCTCTTTATCCCGTGGGATTTGAGGTTTGTAAACATTTTTGATTTCCTATGACTGTGAAGTGTGTCGTAATCGTACCTACTATTACACATCAAAGTTACTCACTTTGATAGTGTCGCAAGTGTCATCATTACAAAGGTCGCAAGTGTCGCATTTTTCTCAAAAGTTCGCAAGTGTCGCATGTTGCTCACAAGTGTCGTAAAGTGTCAAAGGAAGCATACTACCATGATGCCTATGTCGTGCCTATAACGACATGAGAAAACACTTGAAACACCTCAAACATTTGATTTGGAAGAGGATAAAGGAGTCAACAATCTTGCAAACCTTTTTTTATCTGAAAGCACCTCAAAAAATGAGTTTTTGGAGGGGAGCGCTCCCCTATACCTCTTCTCGGACCATCGACGCTCCCCCTTACACTGTCTGGGAGCGTTATAAAGCTCCCCTATCCCTTTTGAGGGAGCACTATAGATTTTGAGAGCGTTGGTGCCCCCATAAAGCCTAATAGGGAGCACTACAATGCTCTAATGGTCCTTTTGAGGGAGCGCTACCTATTCTGGGCAGTAGTTAAGTGGTTGAGATGAATGGGGAAAGTATCCTTTCATTCTTGGAAGGCAGTTGGATTCGAATCCCTAGTCCAGCCATGATCTTAGGGTATATCCTCAACTGAAGGAGGAAAATCCTCAACTTCCCCAAGGATATCTCAAGTGGTTAAAGCCTCTCCAAGGATATATAAGCAAGCTTTATAATGGTAAAAGGGGATTGCAAAATGGAGAATGATACCAAACTTATGATCTCATAAGTGAGGAATGGAAAAAGGAGAATCACACCAAACTTATGAGCTCATAAGTGGTGCTGGAACAGAGCTGATGGGGAAGAATTGCTAGCATGAAACCTATGATCTCATAGGAAACACACGGTCAGCCAAAGGAGAGTGATCAGTGAAGTTGTTTTCGTCCAGGTTGTGGATCTTTCGAGCAAGGGTTAGACAAAGGGAACTTGACGAAGTTGTCGCATTCGCATCTACGATTGTAAGTATTGATGTCGTTATTTTCATTAATTTGACATGCTTGGCCTATTTCTTTCTAGTTTGTGTTTGATGTTACATGAACTTATCATTGATAGATAGATCTGTTTTCAAGCTATATCAATAGAGTAGGAAGCGGTCGTATCTTGTTTGTCTACAAGACTCAGCGAGGAGCAAAGGATCGGAGCGCAACTCGGAGTGTGTAGGGACAAACATCGATAAAAAGGTACTTATGTTCTCCGTCCTTCTCATGTGCTAGTTTGTATGGATTTGAAAGGAATTCAGTGTCCATGTTAAGCACTTTCTGTCTTAGATTAGGGTCTAGCTCTTTGAGGAAATCTACCTGTCTGCAGGGAGATTTTCCTACAACAGAAACTGGCGACTCCACTGGGGATCGAATTAGAATTATCTTAGTTTTGTCTTTCCTCATAAGACCTTGTATTACCTAATTGTTTTCAGACCTTTTTCACCCCATTTCTCTGACTGCATTTGCTGATTGACTCTTCATTCCATCACACTCAGCTTGTTTGTCAAAATTCCATTGAAATTTTTGGGTTTTTTGGATTTTTTGTGACCTTTAGGACTCCAACGCTCCCCTGCCTTGTTAGAAGAGCACCAACGCTCCCTTAATCTGCTGGATAGAGCGTTATAATGCTCTGGTGGCCTTTATACCAGAGCGCCAGCTCTGTTTTGCACAAAAACTCTTCAAAAATTGCATTTTTTAGGGTCAAAACCCTGTTTTTTTACTTTCTGAGTTGTTTTGTGATTCAATCATTCTTCCTTTGACCTTTGACATGCTTCCTCCTGAGAATTAAACATCTTATTGTTCATATTTTATGCCCTTCTTCATTATTTTTGAGTTTTTGCTGTTGAGAGCTTGAAATCAATCCCTTGCTTTCTTCTCTCCTATCCAACTGAGCGGGAACTCTAGTGAAGGACATTTGAAGTCTGTAACTCTTCTCATCTGGTTCTTCAAGGTCATATGATCCAATCTCTTTCTCCTTCCTTTTACGTTTTTGGTTTTCTTTCTCTTGTTTGATTGCAAAAGGGTGCGTTGTTTGTGCGAAATATGCATATTCTTGTCTGAATCTCCTTGATCTGAAAGGGTAGTTGGCAAGATAAATTTTGCATTGAATTGATTATCATTCGCATACACACGACAAAAGTGCATCTTAATGATTAGTTTTCATATTAGTTTGCATTTCTGAAATGTTATAGCATCATATTGGATTTGATTGACAACAAAATTGATTGAGGGCATTCCTTATCAAGTGTTTGATAGTGAAAATGACTCTTCCTCTTTCCCTTAAATAGGCATTCATCGAAAAGAAATGATTTCTTATCATATTTCATGCATATTTTTTGGGAATTGAGTCATCATTCCATCAATTTCACTTTCGTACACCCTCTGAGTAAACAACAACCATTAAAATCAACTGTTAACTAAAATTTATCAGAATTTTTGCATCTTTGTTAGCAAACCTACATTAGTTTGAGGTTTAGGGCTTTGGAATAGGTTGAAAGGATAAATTTCCAAAGATATCAAACAAACTTAGTATCTTGCGGTAGGGAGAGTAAAATCCAATTGTTGTATTAGTATGCCTGGGATCCCCCTCTCACACAGGGGTTACGCACGAGGTCGCATTCGGGTAAGCTACGGGGACTAACCCTCCGTGGTTTAACTGATTGTGGTGGTCAGATCGTATTATGGGGATCGCTTAAAGGTAAATCCACAATTACTGCGTGGAAGCCTTTTAGTTGATTTCGGGCTCGATACCCTGCCTGTACGTTCAGATCAGACTGTCGACTGTTCCCGCCCAGGGGATGACTACAAGTTGGTGACCTTAGTAGCCATAATTGTTAGGGTCTCACACAAGGTGACGGTGAAGGGAAGTCTCACTGTACCTGGAACAGACGTTGGTCAAATTCACTCGGGCTCCTTGGAGGGTAAATCCACAATTACTGCGTGGAAGCTTGCACCAAGGCATAAGTCCGTTAAGCAGGTCACCAACGTAACTGATCCACCCACTCTATCCCCGCCCCTTACTATTTTGATCTTGCGACATTGGATTTCATCACCAACTAGTGGTTTCATCGTAGGAAGGTTTGTTTGATTGATTGCTTCTTAGATTCATAGCGTGTGTTGTTTGTTTTACTTAGTGGACCTTAGGTCGAGTCAGTGTTAATGGCATCGAATCCAAGGATTACCAATGGAGGAACCCCTTCTCCTGGGGAACCTTATACCTTTCCTTAGTTTGGAAACTTTGGTCCTCCATATGTTGCCACACTGAGTCTTCTAGGACTCACTATCGGATTACCAGTTTGGTTGTTCCCCACTCCGGTGATCCCAAATCCTCCCAATGTTTTAGTTGCACCTAATACTTTAGATGTCGGTACACCACCCACACATCAACCTCATGTCGACGTTTCACCTTCTTCGCCCATTAAGTCTCCTTCCATTTCTCCTTCTTCGCCTAGTGAAATCTCTAAAGCAAGTAGCCAGGTTGATCAGAAGAAGAAGAAACAGAAAGAGAAGAAGAAGAAGAACCTAAAAAGGACCAAGACCCCAACAACATCAGATGTTGGCTCTAAGAAACCGGTTATTGTTAATAGTACTGGGAGTGTTGATGAGATCAACAAGATTAAAAGGAAGAATCCAAAACCCAAATTCCCTTGCAGCCTTTGTAAGGGTGACCACTTTCTAAGGGATTGCCCTGGTATTACCCAGGTATTAGAAATGTGGTCCTCTATGTCATCGGCCTCTGTCGGTCATGTCAATGATACCCCGTCAACTAGTGATGTTCGGGTTGGTAAGAAGAAGAAAACTGTCAATTTCCCTTGCATGTTATGTAAAGGTAATCATTACTCTCACCTTTTTCCTCGCATGGACAAGGCTTCTTCTCTTTTGGAAAAACTTCAACTTCCAAAAGGTTATCGTAAGATTTTCTTTGACCCATCATTGGTTGATGGACTGGTCAATCTAGTTCCATCCCCGATCAGTCTAGTTGATCAGGTGGTCAATCTAGTTTCCTCCTCGATTGAACCACAAACCCAAGTAGTTGATCTAGTTCCATCATCGATCAGCCCCGCTCTTCATCAAAAGAGTGACACCAAAGTGGTTGATCTGTTTTCATCCTCGGTCGATCCCACTCCCCCGTTAGAGAGTGACACCAAAGAGGTTGATCCATTTCTATCCATCGACCCCATTCTTCCCTTGGAGAATGAAACTCAAGTGGTCAATTCGGTTCTGCCATCGGTCGATCCCACTCCTCCTTTGATGAGTGCCAAAGTGATTGATCCAATCCCTTCCTCGGTTAGTCCCACTCTTCCTCTGAAGAGTGCCAAAGTAGTCGATCTAGTTTTGCCATCATTCGATCCCATTCCTCCATTGAAGAATGTCAAAGTGACTGATCCATTCCCTTCCTTGGTCAGTCCCACTCTTCCTCTGAAGAGTGCTAAAGTGGCTGATCCAATCCCTTCCTCGGTCAGTCCCACTCTTCCTCCAAAGAATGATAAAGTGGTCTATCCAAGTCCACCATTGGTTGGTCCGATCCAATCATCGGTTGAACCTACTCCCATTCTAGAGAGTAAACCCAATACTGCCCATGTTTTTCTCGTTAATACAGACTCTACCGTGCCAGGGGGCATTCCTCCTTCTCCAGCGAAACCCCCTCCAAGTAACGAAGCCATCCTTTTTGATTGGGGTGTGCTAATTGGACCTCGTCTTCCCTCCCACATTCCTTTCCAGATTACAGCACAGGTTCGTGGTCGGGACGTTCTACAAACATTGATAGATGAAGGTGCATCTGTTAGTATTTTGTCTTCTGTTGCTTGGTATGCTTTGGGTTGTCTGCAGCTTGCACCGGTTACACAGAATCTGTTATCTTTTAACAAAAGAACTAGTCAACCTTTAGGGATCCTTCCTCAGTTTCCTGTAACTTTGGGAGGGAAAACTATCTTTATCGATGTCATGGTAGTCCCAGACCCCTTGGATTTCTCTTTACTCCTTGAGCGGGATTATGTCTATGCTATAAAATCTATTGTATCCACCCTTTTTCGTGTAATATCTTTCCCTCACAATGGAAGAACGGTGACTATTGATCAACTTTCATTCATCGGCCCCGACTGGGTTACCTCCCTAAGTGGTTCCTATATGCAGACAGTATCACCCCCACTGCATGTCAATTATGTGGCGTTGTCTCCCATGACCTCCACTTCCGATGATTTGTATCTGGTAGTGGACATGGTGATTTCTTCGGTCGGGTTATTGGAGCTTGATCTCCTTACCCCTGTCACAACCCTCGACATGTGTTCCTTCCAGAGTGATTCTCTTCCATCCGACGAAGATCTCTTGGAATCCATGACCAATTTTTGTCCCTTGACATGGTACCCTTCCATAGCATTATCCTCTTGGAAGCCATGATCAAGAAGCAACCACAAGCATAGTTTCTCTTCTTTGTGGCAAGCTCGTTAAAAAATGAAACAGAGGCCCTGAGCATAGTTTTCTTCTCTGTAGCAAGCTCGTTAAAAAATGAAACAACAATCTGGGGATCGAACCTGGAACCTTGAGCATAGTTCTTTTCCTGTGTCAAGCTCGTTAAAAAATGAAACAATCACCTCTCCCTTCAAGTTGAGTCTTTCGGCAGATCTCATAGATGTCGAGTCGAGTCTTTGGTTAGGTCTCATTTTTTTAACCTTCATTTCATCCACCTATATCCTTTTTCACCATCTAGCATAGAAATTGGTGACAACCTCAAAGTTGGTGAATGAATTGAAGCTTGGGGGGCATGTCTCCAGCCTTTGACGATCATTCTGGAGTCAAGCCACCAACTTTCAAGCTGGGGGCATACTGAGCTTAGTCTTTGTTCTTTCTCGTGCTCGTAAATACATGAGAATGCAACCGGGTAAACTTTTATCTCTTTTTCGGACCCATATGGATACACGAACACACGAAAAAGGAACCCCCCTGGAGTCATCTTTAAACCCTTTTCAGACTCTCTAAATAAAAGATTGTCGAGTGATCTTGCTTCCTTTCACACTCATTAAAAGATTAGAAAGGGTGTCTTTCGAGCGATAGTTTATCTCTTTTTCGGTCTCGTTGGACTACTGTACGAAAAAGGAACTGAGAGAGTTCTCTTTTAAGTGTTTTTCCAAACTCTATAATCCTGAAAAACCTTCGAGTTTTCTGTCTTTGGACTTGCTAAAGCACACATCGACAGGCCCATACGGGATCAAACCCTTACTTCTTCTGGTTCGTTAAACAAAGGAAGAGGAACTTACTGAAGGTGAGTTATATCGAGCATGTGTTATCCTCCTCGAGCTCATTAAATCAAAAAGAGGTACTCGTCTATCTGGATGGGGGAAAAAAATGAAAGGAGCAGGCCAAGCAGTCTCTTGAGAATATCATCCAACACTTCTTAGAGTCACCCTTGAACACGACACTTTGTCATTTGCACATATCATAGTCCGCTAAACCTCTGCACTAAACCAATCCTTTGAGTTCCTTTCGCTCCTTTGGGTCACCCGACGCAAGTTGCCATATCCACTGCATAAGTGTTGGTCCAAGTCAAGTTTTGTTGTTGTGCCTCAGTGTTCAAGGGAAGTATCCGCCTCGAGAGTCAGCCATCCCAAATATCTTGCCTCAAAACATGTGTCAGTCCATTTCCATTTGATATACCAATTACATCTCCATGTTCGTTTCATGTCGCTGATGGGGGATACATCAAGGCCCTCCCTCGACGAGTCTATTCCTGTCGACTCCAATGCATTATCCAGGAATTAGGCTTAGAAACCAGTTAGTACTTTGGGACCTGCATGCCTCAATGGCATGCCTCCTCACATTCGACAGTGGGTTTACATAATTGACCCCTGATTGGATGATTCCATGGATGTTCAACCTCAGCTCATCTATTCACAATTGCTGGAATGTACTAGGGTACATTGGGAATCATCGACCTCAATGGTGATCTCCCTCGCACTTGTTAACAGTTCACACCATTGACCGGTAATCAAGTGGTTTCTGCCATGTTCGACATCAATACATCTATTCACATGGTTAGAATCGTACCACGTCGGGATTGGTAAGAAGACCCTGGGTTGAGTAACCACTTTGATATATGCTTTTCCCAGGCTGTGAAGGAATTTCCATTGGACAAAGAACACATACACTGTTACATAGATCCACTTTGTATTGGTTGTGGCTATGTTTTGTCATCTCGTAGATCCACTGTGTATTCTTTGTGGCTACGATCAGTCCGAGTCATCAGAGTATAGATCCACATTGTATCTTCGGTGGCTAAACCTTTTTATCAATACAATTATGGATCCGCAGTGTATTTTATGGCGGCCATATCTTGCAAGTCTTGATCACCCAAGCATAGGTATGCCTGCCATGGGTTTTGAAATATGTCATGATATTTGTTGGATGTTTGTGTGTAGCTTCCGTGAGGTTCTCCGAGTCTACACCCTTGCTTGAGCATCTACAAAGTATTTCAGTTATCAGTTCCTATCTTCTAACTTCATACTTTGGGGGGCAATCTGTTACACGTCAAAGTTACTCACTTTGATAGTGTCACAAGTGTCACCATTACAAAGGTCGCGAGTGTCACATTTTTCTCACAAGGTCGCAAGTGTCGCATGTTGCTCACAAGTGTCATAAAGTGTCAAAGGAAGCATACTGCCATGATGCCTATGTCGTGCCTATAACGACATGAGACGACACTTGAAACACCTCAAACATTTGATTTGGAAGAGGATAAAGGAGTCAACAAGCTTGCAAACCTTTTTCCATCTGAAAGCACCTCAAAAACTGAGTTTTTGGAGGGGAGCGCTCCCCTATACCTCTTCTCGGAGCGCTAGCACTCCCCCTTACACTGTCTGGGAGCGTTATAAATCTCCCCTGTCCCTTTTGAGGGAGTGCTATAGATTTTGAGAGCGTTGGCGCCCCCCTAAAGCCTACTAGGGAGCACTACAATGCTCTGATGGTCCTTTTGAGGGAGCGCTACCTATTCTGGGCAGTATTTAAGTGGTTGAGATGAATGGGGGAAGCATCCTTTCATTCTTGGAAGGCAGTTGGATTCGAATCCCTAGTCCAACCATGATCTTAGGGTAGATCCTCAACTGAAGAAGGAAAATCCTCAACTTCCCCAAGGATATCTCAAGTGGTTAAAGCCTCTCCAAGGCTATATAAGCAAGCTTTATAATGGTAAAAGGGGACTGCAAAATGGAGAATGATACCAAACTTATGATCTCATAAGTGAGGAATGGAAAAAGGAGAATCACACCAAACTTATGATCTCATAAGTGGTGCTGGAACAGAGCTGATGGGGAACAATTGCTAGCATGAAACCTATGATCTCATAGGAAACACACGGTCAGCCAAAGGAGAGTGATTAGTGAAGCTACTATCGTCCAGGTTGTGGATCTTTCGAGCAAGGGTTAGACAAAGGGAACTTGATGAAGCTATCGCATTCGCATCTACGATTGTAAGTACTGTTGTCGTTATTTTCATTAATATGACACGCTTGGCCTGTTTCTTTCTAGTTTGTGTTTGATGTTACATGAACTTATCATTGATAGATAGATCTATTTTCAAGCTAATATCAATAGCGTAGGAAGCGGTCGTATCTTGTTTGTCTACAAGAATCAGCGAGGAGCAAAGGATTGGAGCGCAACTTAGAGCATGTAGGGACAAACATCGATAAAAAGGTACTTTTGTTCTCCTTCCTTCTCATGTGCTAGTTTGTATGGATTTGAAAGGAAGTTAGTGTCCACGTTAAGAACTTTCTGTCTTAGAGTAGGGTCTAGCTCTTTGAGGCAATCTACCTGTCCGCAGGGAGATTTTCCTACAACACCTACAATGGAGAAGGGTCAATCTATTGTGATAGTTGTGGGGTTCCATAAAATTTCTAATCCTTCTAATGCACCGGAGGAGTATGTTTGGAGGGAGTCACACCCTCTCCAACAACAGTGAAAGATAGTTGTTTCTTCTACTCCAGCACATTTTGTCTCCTATAGTAGGAGAACATCTGGATTTTCTGTGCATATATAGTCTCAGAGAGTCCTTTGCTTGGATGTTTTGTTTAGTCCTCTGATGTTCTAGGTTATGATATTGATCATAATGATTGGGGAGGTGGATGGAGGTAACCCTATGAGAGCCTTTGAACATGTCCTGAGTTGAGCATGAAGTTCCCTACCTCTTTGATGAAATGGTGTGTGGATTTGCGGCCTCGTCTTTTGTTTTCCTGTGGAGCGTGCTTTGAGTATGTGCTTGGGTTTGTGACTATGCCTAGTCATGCAGTGGATTTGGCTGTGGAATATATGAATACCTTATGAAGCTTTTTGAGTTGTTCTATAGGTGTTGTTTTCAAATCCTTTCGATTGAGGGCCTCCTCTAGTTTTTTGACATCTTTGTCCTCCAAGTCTTGTTCTTCTAACTGCATCAAGCTACCCCCATTTTCCCCCAGTTTGACTCCTTGGTGATCTTCTTTTCTTTGGTAAGATGGGTGCGTGACCTGACCTTTTCTTTTCTCTTAACATTTCTCTTTATGGGAATCTTGGATCTCTTCTTCTTTCGGCAACTGATTTAGAATTTCATAAGAGTTCTTAGTGGTTATTTTTGGAGCGTTGTCTAGATTCTACTTCCGTGGTGGGTTCCGTTTTCAACCCGTGAATGTGGTGAAGCCATATTTCTATTTGTTCTCTCCAACTTTAGGGACTTGGGCATTCAGGAGGCAGTCTCGAAAGAGGTGTCCATGCTCATGAAATTTTCTGCAACAAAAGAGGATGTGCTCATAGTCTATTGGTTGGTTCCAATCCCCATCCTGATATTCCATCGTTCATGAACCTAGTAATTCTTTTGAGATATCCATGTATACACAGATCTTGGCATAGGAGGTGTATTTTTATTTTTTTTGTGGCTTCAGACGATTTGACATATCGTTCCACATTGTTTACTATTCCCATAAGTATCTCTTCTAGCTAGAAATCTTCTGGCAAGGAATAGAGCTCGATCTAGATTGGGGCCATGGTAAAATCCTCCTTTTCTAGACTGAGGCAGTCTTTCCGGAATCACGGGAATAACCTTCCCGAGTTGTAGAAATACGGTCCATTATCAAAGATTATGTCCTTGTCTTCTAGGTTGTAGAGGATAATCGTGAAAAAACCTTTGGAGATGAGTTGAACCTCATAGTCTCCCTTAGGGTTCCACCAATCTTTAATCCATCGTAATAAATCTCGTTCAGAAATCAAGATCCCTAAGAACTTGCCTATTAGGGCGTGCTCTCTCATGAGCTAGGCGTGTTTTCTTACCCTTATTGAACTAATCAGATATCTGGGGGGGTTTTCTGATTGGGGAATGCATTTACCTGGTTCCCATCCATGAGATGCCTTTGGATGAGACATGCTTGGGTCCACATCCATTTATTTTCGGAGTCCCTTCTCTCTGGTTAGGAGTTTCTCTCTCATGTGTGGTGACAGCTCAAAGGTGGGTCGTTTTTTTCTCGTTCTATCGTTGGTCGTTACATTGTTATATGAGGGGGTCCCCCCCCGCTATGGACTCATTCTGACCTCTCAGCCGCGAGGATTCTGGTTGTATCGGCATGGATCGTGTAGCAGGTACAACTACAGGTTGGTCAGAACATATAGAGAGTTGTTGAGGGATCTCTAGGGTTTCCTCTCAACTTTTCCTATCGTGCATTGGAAATCATCAACTATATATTTAATCTTAATTGAAACCCTAATTTAAAGTAATTAATTATTTGAAACCTTAATTAAATTAATTTAAATTAAATATATTTTAAATTAATGTATAGTTACTTAAATATTTCATAATTAACCCTAAATTAAAGCGCTAAAATCCATTGAATTAAGTTGTCGAAAATCCTCTAAAAATTAAACAATTCTTACTTCAAACCATTATCAACAAGATATTTCTCTCCGTTATCATTTCTCTTTGTAATTTGTATAAGATCTGAAGAATGGTTTCTCTTTCTAGTTTGAATAAGAGCATGAATTGTTTCTCTACGTAATTTATATAAGAACAATAATGGTTTCTCTAAATAATTTTTATAAGAACAAGATATGGCTAAGACATTTCTCTTAGTTATCATTTCTCTCAGTAATAATTTGTACAAGAGTCTCTATAATTTGTGTAAGAACTCAAGAATGGTTTCTCTACATAATTTGTATAAGAGTTATCATTTCTCTCTATAATTTGTATAAGAGTATGAATGGTTTCTCTAAGTAATTTATATAAAATCAATAATGATTTCTTTAAGTAATTTGTATAAGAGCAAGATATGCTATAGTTTAAATAGAGTAATAATAAAGTGTAAAATAATTTATAGTGTAAAGTAAAGTAATAATAAAGTGTAGAGTAATAATAAGAGCAAGATATGCTAAAGTAATAATAATAAATTGTAAAGCAATTTCTAATTTAACTATAGATTAAGCTTAAATTAACTTTAATTTATATGTAAATTAATTATTTCATGGTTAATTCTAAAATTATTTTATAATTAAAATATTAAAATATTTAATGATTAATTATATTTAAAAATTTAACTTAAATTTGTAGTGTAAATTAATTTAAAATTTAATTATTTCATGATTAACTCTAAATTAATTTTTAAATTGATTTATAATTAAAATATTTCAATATTTAATAATTAACTTTTAAGTGTTAATATAATTAAAAATATCAAATATATAAAATTTAAAATATATAATATATAAAATTTAAAATATATAATATATATAAAATACATAATATTTAAAATTAAAATTCTATTATATAAAGTTTAAGACTTAAAATTCTATTATATAAAGTTTAAAACTTAAAGTAATTTGTATGAGCATGAATGATTTTCTTCCCTATTTAATTTTCTCATGGCATTCCTACAATTTCTCATCCCTATTTCATATTTCAATTTATGAATAAAATGATTTTAAGTATGTTGAGAAAGCGCCTATCATATAGTAATACTAATGGATTTAACTAACCTCTGAATAACTCCTTCAATAATTTGTAAAAAGAAAAATCTTTGGAGAGGTCACTTATAAAATGGTTTATATATTGAGAATAATGAGAATATAGTTAACGCAACATTGCAACAACTGCTTAGCCAAAAATAGACTTCTCCACTAGGATTATTGCAATAATATCACAAATAGTCAATAAAAAGTAAACAAATAAATACAAGTCATTATATATATTCAATGAGAATTTGTAATGCTCAAAGTATGTATGTCGTTCACAAAACATGCATTTACATTACAATGCAAATTATGTATGCTACGAATGAAACAAATGTTGCAACAAATCGGTAGACTTAGGACACATTTATATTAGTAAATCCACACATCATAATCAAGAAAAATTGGTTATGTAATAGTTCTCCAGATGCAATTTGAGCCACATATTTTAAATATAGTGTATGTGTGAAAAAAAGATAAGCTGGACTTGTTAGACAATACCATTTGGAATTTTTTTGGATGTCATGTTGAAAAATCATTCAATCCTAGCAGGTATGTCACTCATTTTGAGAGACATGTATTATTTTGGTAAAAATTTAGTCAATCCTTAACCACTTTAGGACCAAAACTATAACCATCTGTAATATCTCTACATACTTGTTGGTCGGAATCTTGTAAACATCATTGTTCACAACACTAATAAGCTAGTTCTAATTTCCTTTTATATATATGGAAAGATCTAGTTTTTCTCAAGTAACGATATTGTATTTTACTTTGGAAAGCTTGTTGATAATGGAAGAAAAAAAACCCCATATAGTAGTCATCCCATAATCTAATCATAAATAATCATATTGTATTTTACATTTGAAAGCTTCTTGATAATGGGAGAAAGAAACATATAGTGGTCATCCCATAATTTAATCATAAAACAAAAACTTAAAACCTAAATACCTAAAATCTTAAAATCCCATGTTTAAAACTTAATACCCTATGCTTAAAGAATATATATGAGACTAAAAACTTAAAACAAAAATTTTGAAACCTATGTGTAAAATTAAGCTGGAGAAAGTGCCATATTATATGAATCTAACTATCAGTGACACACATGCAATTTAAATCGGTAGAGAGAAAAGGGCACACACATGAAAATTAAATCGAGAGACAGATAGACATGGGCACAATTTAATACACACATACATGGGGTACATGCAATGTAAATCCATATATTTAATGGACAGAGGAATAAAAGAAAATACAAAAAATATTTGTTTCTAACCTTTGTGTTCATGTTGCACTCCTGCTTCAATGTTGAATTGCAATCTGGATCTGCAACTACATAGAAAAGAAATGACCAATGTTTGTTAAATGTCAAGCTCTTAAGGTGAAGCACTCCAGCATTTGGTTTACTAATGTTTAAGGTGAAGTACCCAACTCATTGTGGAGATCCACATATCCCACCAAAAGTACAGCTGGTAAATAAGGTGAAGAATTTTATTCACCCAAAAAGATCCACTTACCTCGAACAGTAAAATGGAAGTAAAAAAACCTAAACCTAAACCTTTCACTTGATAATGAAAATCTTTCATAGATTTTAATCCTAGTTAAACATCTAAACTTGGCAATCATACAATCTTACAATAATTTCTTAATATGATTAGGTAAATGTAAAAAAATAAACAGGTTAACAGATGCATTCATAAATGAAAGGAAGTTATGAAAACTAAATCTCATTCATTGATTTGGGAGGACGAAGAAGAATATGCCAACATCTTCAATTAATAGACATCACATTAAAATTTAAGATTAAAAGATCATTAATTGTGGCCATTTCCAATAGACTTATTCTTTATGGTTTGGTTTTTTGTTATGATTATGGTTCAATTTATTTGATGTTTATGAGAATGATATTCATGAAAAACATAATAGAAATCTTAGTTGTTTTTGTAAGATTCTTGATACAACTAAGAATCTTAGTTGTTTTTGTAAGATGCTTGATACAACTATATGACACAAAATGATACAAGTATATGACACACATATTCTTACTACTTAGAATTTCCATTAATCATATATATTATAATCCTAAGATGATACATTTCAAGGATCAAAATTCAAGAGGCCATGCATTCAACATTGAATGCATGGGTATGCTGGCTTGAATGTTCTTCCTTATTAGCTTAAGAAATGGTTTGAAATCTATGAAGTGGTGGTTATCATTTCACTTACACATGTTCTCTTCTTCTTCTCAATAACTTATAAACCAAGCTCATAACATCCCAAATATTAGAACTCAAATTCTCAAGGATTTGATAACAACACCTCAAACAAAACAAAAACATAACTTGAGACACACTTAACAAAAGATTTAACATGATTAAGAAAATAAAAATTATAATAACTATATAAAACATTCATAAAATAACAAAACAACCAAGAAAACATATTTCATTGGCCATGGCATAGCATAAAACATAAAAACCATGGATTCCATAAATGTGAATAAACCTCAGTCTTGTGATATCCATCATGTATCGAACATGTGTGAAGAAGAGCTTGGCGGTGACCTCGGGTGTGATGCTCTTCTTGTAGGGTGCCAAAATTTCCATCTTAGAGAATCGATCAACGACCATGAAGACACAGTAATTCCCATGCTTGGTTGAAGGCATACCATACATGTATTCCATGGATATGGACTCCCTAGGCCTATCCAGAGTAGGAAGAGGGGTGTATAGCCCCTGTTTCTTGATGGTTGGCTTGGTAATGGCACATGAAGTGCAGTATCTAATGTACTTGTGAACATCTTGTCGAAGCTTCATCCAATGAAAATGATTTTGTAGTACTTCCACTGTCTTTTCTACACCAAAATGTCACACTTCCCATCTGTAATGAGCTTCCCAGATCAACATTGCATGTTTTATTGAAGGAACACAAAGATGGCTCGTATGGAGTAAAATCCATCCTGGGGATGAAAGTCATGAACTATTTTTCCTGCGCTCAATGTCTGATATGCAGTAGAAAAATCAAAGTCGTTATTGTATAATTGTGGCCATCCAGATGTCTCATGTCCACAAGAGTTAAGAATTATGGTTAGTGCTACCACTGGGGGTTGATTGAGGCAATGTGAAGTATGTGATGTAGGAGCATCGCTCCACCTCAACAAACAAGCCAGTATGCTAGCACACAAACACACAATGGAGAAAGGGAGAGGCATTAAACCTCCCATTTTTTAAAATTTGAAATAATCCTATACATATTTTTGTGTTGTAAGGTTGTAAATACCAGGCCATACCTTTGTACAGGTAGTGGTTGGATTTCCTTAAAGGGTTTCTTGTAGTAGGCCCAGATCATGGTCAAATCTTGGTAAATATTTATGAAACTTCAATGTAATAGATGAGGTTAGGTGAGAGAGGACAAGCTCACAGAGCCTCTCTTTTGTAAGGAGATCTTGTATCATATTTCATAAGGAATATAGGCAGAGAATGCTAGAGAGGTATAGGTAGAGAGTCCTGAGGAGGTAGAATAGTTCAGAGAGAGAGAGATCTAGAGAGAACTGGGACTTTGTTACAATCCAATTTTTGTAATCATTTGTATAAACACACATAGATAATAGAAAAGAAGTTTTTCCTACATATCATGTGTTTATGTGTTTTATGAATGAATGTTGTAGATATATGATAAGATTTATTGATAGTAGGAAGATAGATTTCTTTTATCTTTATTGAAGTTTTATAATATCATTCTGGATTCTTTAGGTTGTGAAAGGAGTGTAAAACATAACAATCAAGGTTCTGTATCCAACGCAAGGAGTGCGCATTTGAACTCCATGGAGTCAGAAAAGAACTTTCCAGGAGGACATACCATAGCGATCATAATATCAAGAGGAACATCAAGGTTATTGAATACCTTAGAGGGAATATTGTGTGGAATAAGCACAGAGAAACAAAGTTACTGAGGACTCTCTCAAAGCTCTACCAAGTGAGCATTGAACCGGTGCAAGTGTGAACAAAAGAACTTTGTGTCGAGTTCGGGAGAAACTGAGTTACTGAATACTTTGCGAGGAGAAGATCTACAATGAGTGCATTGAGAAGAAGGACGCCAGGAGGGGGAGAAGCATTTTCTTATCAAGAAAATCCTTCGAACTGAGTTATTCAAAATCCCAATAATGCAAGGTGTGCGTGGGTGATCGAAACCTTCGAGGAGGTTAATCTCAGAAGGGATAAAACAGAGGTTGAAAAAGAGTCGTAATTATTCTAAGTCCAAAATCTCAAAGGAGGGATAACACTACAAGAGAGAAGAGAGACCAAGACTTTGGTCCATGGGAAAAAGTTCAAAAGATGAGACCTTTCGAACATTGACAAAATATTCTAAGCCATAAGATCAGGAGGAGGAGCGATAGAAACTGTCTGGTCGGTTATGGAGAAGAACCTAGACCATTAGATATACGTATAGGCAGAGGATAAAAAAGCACAGGGGAAACATATCTCAACCGTCACATCTGAGCGCGTGGATCAATAACCATTGGATCGAGAGTAACATGCACGGGTTTTAACTCTTTGGAGTGCACAGGAGAGATGGTTTTGAAAAATAATGAAATATTGACATCATCATAACCATCCATCGAAAGGGAGGCATGGTGAGCGAACAAAATTTCGCTAACTCGCAATTCTAAGAATTCAAAGGGAAAATTCATGAAATTCGTGAAACGCGAAATCGCGAAAAAGATCCCAGTCATTGATTGTCCAGGGAGAATTTCAGCATTTTGGGGATTAGGAGAACGGAGGTGAAAATTATTTAGACTTCATGATATGTGAAATCTTGACGAGATCTGGACCGTTAGATCTAGAGGAGTGCAAACCGTCAGATTTGGACGCCTCAGAATATCAGAATTTCGGAAGTCGGGGATGTGAAGGAAGTTGTGACTTAGAAGTTGCAGGTCGACGAAATCCTGATTCACGAAAGGAGAATCTAAACCGTTCGATATAGAAGGGATATGTGTCAATGGGTTGGGACATCCAAAATGAGGTGGGGGTTGAAGAGTTGAAATAACCAAAGCCTGAAGAGTCGAAGAGTCAAAGCACCGGGGAGCTGAAGAGTTGAAGCACCAAAGGCCGAAGAGATTCTGAGTCGTCAGATCACCTGAAGTGAATCTAAGTCATTGGACCAGGAGAGGAGATGTGGCATAAATCTGTGAACTTTGGGTAAAGTTCGAGAGAGATTCATAGCTGTCATATTTAAGAGGACACGTGGCAATATTTTGCGTATTTGGGGAGAAGGAAAAGGGTTGAGTTTGGGACCTCATAAGTCCAAAACTCAAAGAGGATCTCGACCATTGATCGAGAAGAGTATTCCAGGACCGTTGATCTGTTCGAGGAGGTCAAGGACCCGAAGCAAGAGCACAACCATTGTTTGAGGATATACATGTCAGCATATCTTCCACCTTTGGAGATGCCCAATCAACAGAGGTGAGAACTTGAGAATTGAGATTCCTGAAGGCCAAAATCACGTAGAGGATATCCTGGCCATAGATTCAAGGGGGCAAGTGGCGATAGATTTTCTACTCCAAAATATTGTCACACAGAGGAGAGTGGAGTTGAGAATTGAAACTCCCGAAGGCCAAAAAGGCGGAGTCAACAACATTCGTTGATTCGAACAGGCCTACGTGTTGGCATATCGTAGAGATCTATGGATATGTGTGGAAGGAGGAAAGAAGAGTGAAACATAGATCGATAATAGTTATTGATCATAGGCAGCATGAAAGGATTGTGAGATAGATGATAGAGAAGGATTGCAGGACCAGGACATGCTTAGTTGATAATAATCTTTGAGTGGGCTGCAATTTCAACCACGGTTATGGAAGAGAGATATGTGGCAGTTGGAGGAATATTACAGGGTGAAAAGAAGGTTGGTATAAAATCACTCTTGCCCGCGCCCGCAATCACTCATTTACACAAGGGCACAACCTAGGGTCGTATGAACTAGTGCTAGTAAAGAGGAGCTAGCGCCCATGAATTGAAGAGTGCTAGAATGTGTAGACAAAAGGTGTGGGTATCACAGGACCTAAGCCAAAGGAATAAAATGGGCCTGTGTATAATTTATGGGTTCATTAAGGAGTCCGCATAGTCAATCTGACTCAACAATTGGAATGATCTAGAGAATGGGAGGTCGCAGAACCCCGAAGGGGAGGGGTGTTGCATCACGTGGTATTAGAGTTGAATTCTTCGTCTGTAGATTTCAAGCGAAAGAGAAAGAGGAGAAAGCCAAATTTTGTTTGCAGATAGCAGACAAGGAGAGACAATGAAAGGAGATGACCTGATAACATCAGGTGGTATGATAAATATGAGTTTTCATGTAGACAACAGGTAAAAGGAGGGCAGAGTACTGATGCTTTGTGAGAAGGTTTTTGCATGGATGGAACAACAAAATTTAAAACAGTCAAGTGAGCTGTAAAATAAGATGGAGATGCTCGTAGAGGTAGAGTAATCCATAGGCTTTCCAGGAGGGTAGGTAGAAGAGAAGATGGCTACTGAAGGCCATGAATGTGGTCCTAGAGGAGACTGCCACTAGAGAAGTAAGGTTGAGATATATAAGGAGCTCAACAAGATAAGAAATCAAATGGGGAAGCTTGTGTTTAAAATGAAACAAGATGTTAAAGCACATTGGGTATATGAGTGGCCCATGAAGAAGAAGGTGAAGTGGTCAGTCAAGAAATTGTTGGCCAGAGGACAATGAAGGTTTTTGAGAAGGTGGCTAAGGGAATCAGAAAACCTCAGTGTCACAGAGGAGGAACTGATTCACATCTGTGAACCAGACACTAGGATAAATCTCAGCGACGAGGAGGAGAAGAGATCAGATGAAGATCTCGTAAACTACCAAGTGGGTAGAAATGGACTTTCAAGTTGCCAGGTGGGAAATGGAAAGACACTAGGTGGAGGTCTCGTATACTTCTAGGGGATATGTGTTGAAAGTTTATATTTCCAAGTGGGAAACAAGATGGGATCGATTGATCTCATAGACTGCCAGGTGTGCAACAAAAAAATCCCAAATTGCCAAGTGGAAAGGAAGAAAGCAATGAGACTGTCTGAAAGTCTCAGGAGCTCAGGAGTGAGTTCATGTTAGCAAGGAGAATTGATAAATGGAGATTCATGTGGACTTGCATACCATGTGAATGAATATGATGACAATTTAAAAACTTTCACCATCCAGGAATAGCATCAAGGAAGCATTTTAATTATTGGAGGGATCAAGATATTCCTACCAAACAGCTAGGTAGAGGCCAATGCACATGATGAAATTGCAAAAGAAGAAGAAATACATCGAACAGAATAAGAAATACAACCAACATAAACTATCAAAGAGGAAGAAATGGAGAAAACATTGATGTCTACCCCAACAGAAGGAGAAGAGATTTCAGCCGAATTTCTCAAAAATTTCATCCAAGAAGATGAACAAGGAAGGGCTGCAGCATTGGATATTGTAGCAAAAGAGGAAGAAGATAACATGGATTTTACTTATTAGTATTAAGAACTAGAAGCCCTAGAGAGAAGGGTAATGGTGCAAATATTTCACATCCAATAGGTCAAGTTGGAGATAGATGGAGGAGTGTACCAGCCAGAGGAACGATTGGAGAAAGTTGGAGAAATACCAGCATGAGAAGAACTAACAAAATTTAATTTGTCAGAAGAGGAAGTCAAGTAGAAACTTGGTGAAGAGACTGTAGGATTGGAATCTACAAAAAGGTGGAAAATCAATGCCACAAGGGGAGATAAATACAACATGGTATATCGAGTATATCTACCCACTGATAAGAAGGAAGAGTTGCAGCAAAGAAGACTGTATAAGAAGAGCCAACCACTAGAGCAGTTGGACAGGGTGATAGAAGAGATCAGGAAGTTGATGTTGAGGTCAATAGAAGAAATCAACAAAGAGGAATTGAACAAAGGAGATCATGCCATATCATCAGGGAAGAAGCAGAAGAGGAAAAAGAAGCTAGAGAAGCAACATAGCTAGAGAGGAGCAAGAGGGAAACTCTAGAAAAGAATTTTGGATCCAGGTGGATTTCAACACTGGAGAAGAGGATCTCATGAGAATAAGATCATGTTTTTCCTAGGAGGGGAGTATGATGCAGAAGCATCGCTCCACCTCAGTAAATGTTCCAACACACAAATGCGCAATGGATAAACGAAGAGTCATTAAACCTCCCATTTTTTAAAATTTGAAATAATCCTATACTGATTTTTTTGTTGTAAGATTGTAAATGTCGGGCCATACCTTTGTACAGGTAGTGGTTGGATTTCCTTAAAGGGTTGCTTGTAGCAAGCCAAAATCATGGTCAGGTCTGGGAAAATATTTATGAAACTTCAATGTAATAGATGAGGTTAGGTGAAAGAGGATGAGCTCATAGATCCCCTCTTTTGTAAAGAGATCTTGTATCAGATTTCATAAGGAAGATAGAAAGAGAATGATAGAGAGGTCTAGGTAGAGAGGCCTAAGGAGGTAGAATAGTTATGAGAGAGAGAGAGATAGAGAGAATTGGGACTTTGTTACAATCAAGTTTTTGTAATCATATGTATAGACACACTGAGATAATAGAAAATTTGTTTTTCCTGCATATCGTGTGTTTATGTTTTTTATGAATGAATGTTGTATATATATGATAATATATATTTATAGTAGGAAGATAGATTTATTTTATATTTATTGAATTTTTATAATATCATTCTGGATTCATTAGGTTGTGCAAGGAGTGTACAATGGAACAATCGAGGTTTTGTAGCCAGCACAAGGAGTGCACATCTAAACTCTGTGGAGTTAGAAAAGAACATGCCAGCAGGGCACACCAGAGCGATCATAAGCTCAAGAGGAACCTCAAGGTTATTGAATACCTTAGAGGGAAGACTGTGCGGAAGAAGGATAGAGAAACAAAGTTACTGAGGACTTTGTCGAAGCTCTACCAAGTGGGCATTGAGCCAGTGCAAGTGTGCACATAAGAACTCCATGTGGGCACAGAATAACTCTGTGTCAAGTTCGGGCGAAATTGAGTTACTAAATACTCTGTGAGGAGAATATTTGCAAGGAGTCAATTGAGTAGAAGAATTCCAGGAGGGTGAGAATCATTTTCCTATCAAGAAAATCCTTCGAACTGAGTTATTCGAAATCCCAAGAATGCAAGGTGTGCATGGGGGATTGAAACCTTCGAGGAGGTCAAGCTCAAAAGGGATAAAGCAGAGGTTGAAAAAGAGTCAGACTTATTCTATGTATGAAATATCAAAGGAGGGATAATGCTACAAGAGAAAAGCGAGACCAAGAGTTGGGTTTGCAGAAAGAAGTTCAAAGGCCAATACCTTTTGAACATTGAAAAAATATTTTAAGCCAGGAGAAGGTGGAAGCTCAAGAGGAGGAGCGGAAAAAACCATATGATCGGTTGTGGAGAAGAACCTGGACCGTTAGATATACATCCAGTCAAAGGAGAAACGAGCACAGGGGAAACATATCTTAGTTGTCATATCTGAGTGTGTGGATCAACAACCATTTGATCCATAGTAACGTGCATAGTTTTTAACTCTTTGGAGTGAATAGGAGAAAGGGTTTTGCAAAAACATGAAATCCCAACATCATCAGAACTATCCATCGAAAGGGACACGTGGCGATCAATCAACATTTTGTTGAATCGCAATTCAAAGAAGTCAAAGGGAAAATTTGTGAAATTCATGAAATGCAAAATCGTGAAAAGATCCTAGTCGTTGATTGTCTAGGGAGAATTTCGTCATTTTTCTGATTGGGAGAATGGAGGTGAAACGTATTTCGAATTTGTGATATGCGAAATGCCGATGATATCTGGACTGTTAGAACTAGAGGAGTGTGAACCATCAGATTTGGACGCCCCAAATATCATAATTTTGAAAGTCTAAGATGTGAAGGAAGTTGTGACTTGGAAGTTTCAAGTCGACGAAATCCTGATTCGCGAAAGGAGAATCTGGGCTGTTGGATCTAGAAGGGATACATGTTAACAAGATGGAATATTCAAAAGGAGGTGGGGGTTGAAGAGTTGAAAGAGCCGAAGCCAGAAGAGCCGAAGAGACGAAGCACCAGGGAGCCGAAGAGATGAAGCGCCAAAGGCCAAAGAGATTATGAGCCATCATATCACCCAAAGTGAATCTGAGCCATCAGACCAGGAGAGGAGACGTGGCAGAAATATGTGAACTCTGGGTAAAGTTCTAGAGCAATTCATAGCCATTGGATTTAAGAGGACATGTGGAAGGATTCCACGTATTTGGGGAGAAGTAAAAGGGTTGAGATTTGAGACATCAGAAGTCCGAAACCCAAAGAGGATTTGGACCGTTGATCAAGAAGAGGATTCCAAGACCGTTGATCTGGTCGAGGAGGTCAAGGACCCAAAGTGAGAGCACAACCGTTGATTGAGGATATATGTGTCAGCAAATGTTCCACCCTGGGAGATGCCGAGTCAACAGAGGCGAGAACTTGAGAATTGAGATTCCCGAAGGCTGGACTCACGCAGAGGATATCATGGCCATAGATTCAAGGGGGAAGGTGACAACAGATCTTCCACTCCTAAATATTGTCATGTTAAGGAGATTGGAGTTGAGAATTGAAACTCCCAGAGGTTGAAAATGCACTTTCAATAGTAGTCGTTGATTTGAACGGGACTATGTGTCGACATATCATAGAGATCTGTGGAGATGCATGGAAAAAGGAAAGAAGAGAAAAATGGAGATCGATAAGAGCCATCAATCATAGGAAGCGCCAAACGATCGTGAGATTGATGATCGAGAAGGATTGCAGGGCTAGGACATGCTCGGAAAAAAATAATCCTTGAGTGGGCCACAATTTCAACCACGGTTTTGGAAGGGAGATACGTGGAAACTAGAGGAATATTGTTGGGTGAAAAGCGGGTTGGTCTAAAACCACTCTTTCCTGTGCCCGCAATCACGAAATTTCACAAGGGAACAACCCAGGGTCATATGAAGGAAGGGGCTAGTAAAGAGGAGCTAGCGCCTATGAACAGAAGAGTGTTGGAACACGCAGACAAAAGGTGCGAGTATCACAGGACCTGTGCCAAAGGAAGAAAAGGGGCCTGTGTATAATTTATGGGTTCATTAAGGAGTCCGCAGAGTCAATTCGAATGAACACTTGGAACGATCTAGAGACTGGGAGGTCGCAGAACCCTGAAGTGGAGGGGGGTTGCATCAATATGGTTGGTTATACAGTTCTTATACTTGATATTCAAGTGGAATTGTTGCAGGTACGTGGAGCACTTCTGATGGAAGTCATTATGTAACTTTCCTTGTGTTTTCATGAATTATAGAGGCCTGTGTGTTATAACCCTAATTTGCACCATACATGCTTACCTGACATCAGGCCATCTCAGATCCCTTCTTTGTCAAAAAACTGTTGAACAACTATTTAAAAAGCCTCTTTTATAAGGGCCCACGTGCCCTACTCCATTACTGAACGCGTGTACACGCTAACTAACTTAAAATAACCCATGTGGACCTACAAAAGCACGAAAAAATGAAATTTTCTGACGGAACACATAACTTTGTGTGAGTTAACTTAAACTCCTGGTCATGCATGGTTGAGGGTTCGTCTAAATACCTAGCTTATTCTAGCCTATAAAAGAAGGGTTAGGGGTCCCATTTGGAGGAGGAGAATAATAGTAAAGAAAATCTACCCAATTGCACATTCCCATTGTCCCAACACTTTATCCATCCTTGTGGAAGAAGAGATACAGAGAAAATAAGTTGGAGGACAGTTGAAGAGGATCCCAGGATCAGGTTCGCGGAGCGGTGGCTAGTCTCAACATTGTAAGTTGATCCATTAAAGATAATAATAGAGAAATGATTTTACCATCCCAATATATGAGTTCTTCATAGTTTAGTGAATATATGTTTGAATCTCTAACCCATTAATCTATAGAACAAATGCATGTAGAGTTTGTTTCTTTTTTTGTACGCAGGTCAACCTTGGGAGGATAGTTGCTAACAAGCGATCAAGCGTGGAGAAGGATTGACATCAAATGTCTGGAACAAGGTATGTTTGTTTACCCGTGTATTTGCTTGAAAGAAATGGGGATTAGGTATGGGACGACGGTAGAAAGTAGGATTCTTTCAGTCTTATCTGCATGCATAATATAACCCTAAGTGCTAGTCCATAGGGGGATTTCCCACCACAACAAAATTGGCGACCGTACTAGGGAAGTCTCTAGGGTTCCTGGGAATATTTTTGGGTATTTTTAAAAGACTAGTTTTCTTTCCTGTTTTTTGAAGTTTCTGCAAAGTCTGAGCTAACAGAGATTCTGTTCTTCCATACCAGCTATCTCTTTTTCTTTTCTAGACTGTATTTTTTTTCGAGACCCACAGAGGTACATGCAGCGTCCATAAGGTCTGAACACATGTACCTACACCCTACTTTCTTGCAGCCCGTGTGTAAATGTTAGCTGAAGAAGTAACAGTAGCGTATATGATTCCAGAAAATTTTTTAGGCAGTCATCCTCTTCCCTGTCAGAATCAATCATTCTCAGGGGTTTTCTGGAACTCTTTCTAGTCTTGGTTGTTTGCAGTCTATAGCTTAGGGTTCATCTCAGATTAGTTTGTTTTACGAATTTTTGCTTACATTGTTTTTCTTTTTTCTATTAAAGAAAGTGTCTAATCCTTCAAGAGATCATGGTTCTCAATATTAGTGGTCTCTTCCTGGTTTGGATTGTCTATTTTTATTTGTGTTAGAGTTTTAAAGATACACGCAGCCTGTATAAGGCCAGCACGCATGTACACGCCCTCTGACTCTACACAACTTGCGTGCACACGCTTGTTGTTGAATTGTCAACAGTGGGCTTGTGAACGATAGTTTTTGTTGAGGGTGAGGTAGTCATCCTTTCCCTTGACAAGAGTTATACCTCTCAGGTTTTTCGAATCTTTGTTCTAGTAGTCAGTAGCTTAGGTTTGATCTCAGCCATATATTTCTTTTTTCATTTAAAAGTTTTCATCAAAATTTTCTTTAGGGTTTTTAGACAAGTGTGAGAGTCCTTTTTTAAGTTGCTAGTGTGTGATTTATTGAAGTGATTCTTTGTGATATGTGATTAGGCCATAAGTTTTTCTTGTTTTTTGACTTGTTGATATTTTTCCTTTTTGCTTTTTAAGCATTCAAATAAAATAAAAAATCTTTCATTTCTTCGTTTGGTTGAAAAGTGTTGTTTTGCATTAGTAACCAGGGAAAAGTCTTTGCTTTCTTAAGTTCTTGATAGTTTACTTAGATCGTAAGTAGATCGTAGTCAAGTGAAATATTTCTTTAAGTTTGTTGTTCAAAGGATCTTAGAAAAAATTTAAAAAATTTGAAAAGTTGTTGAAAATTTGCGTTAAGTGAAGGTTTTTGTTTCCAGCTTTCTGTTCATTTTTACTTTCGTCTTTCAAACATCACTTGTTTCACTTTCATAACCTTTGACATAAGATAATCCATAAAATTAACGCTAAATCTAAAATTCATTAGACTTTTATGTTTGTAGGGTCAACCATTTAGTTCAGGATTAGGGCCTTAAATTAGGTTGGAGAGGAAAATATTCAAGGCCGTTAAAATCAAACATTGGAGTCTGAGTTAGGGAGTGTCCAAGTCCAATATTGTGAAAGTTATCTGAGACCCCCCTCTAACACAGGGGATAAACACAAGGTTGCATGTGGAAAGGTATTGGAGATAACCCCTCCAAAGCTAGACCAATCGTAGTGGAGAACACATATAGAGGGCTTGTCTTGGGATTCCGTCGATTGTATTTGCCACAGATCTTCGTAGGTCTTGAATCCGTTCGAGGTTCTCTGTTGTCTTCCAGACCAATTTCTCTCGATACCCTTGACAGGTTTCGGGCTCGATACTCTGCTCATTGTGGTCTACCCGAATTTCGACTGTACCTGCCTAGTGACTGTTCGCGCGTTGGCAACCTAGTTGCCTATCTTTTTTAGGGACATACATAGGTGACTGCGGGGGTATACCATGGTACCTAGGATAGACATCAGGCCATGCTTTTCAGAGTATATCTGGAGGGTGCTTCCATGTTTTAGTTTCACTTGCACCGGTAAGTTGCTCTAGTGTTGGTTGTTGTAACTGTTCTTCCAATTAATTTAGTGTTTGCCTGTCTTATCTTATAGGGAATTTTTTAGTGTGTGTTGTTTTTGAATGACTAGAATGCCCTAGAGTGTCTTTGATCTTCTCACATAGTGGAGGATCAAGAGCTCCGCCGATCATGAAGGCTTCTTGGCCTATCATGGTTACACTGGAGCCACCCCCCACCACCACTAAGGCGAAAGCTAGACCAACAAGGGTCTTTTGAAGTGACTGGGTCATAAGAAATTATGCCCGACCAACATCCAAAGGAATCGACCATTTTAGACCTTGGAGTGAAAGATTTTGGTCTGGTTGAAACCTCCACCACTGATCTTTCGACACCGACCATCGTATCAATTCATCCTTATGAGTGCCAGACAGTGTCGCATGCAGCAATGGAAACAAATGTTGTTACTCCTTCTGGGAATTCTTCAATTCCCACTACGATTGTCACCACAAGAGAGTTTCCACCTCCTAACCCACCATCACCAGTCTGAGCCACCATGGTATCAATATCCTCTACATCACACAGTGGTCTGATCCCGTCTCTGGCAGCAACCACAACCCCTTTCACACCAAGTGCAACAGGCCCTCCGTTCTCATACAGGATGCCTAGTTCAGGTACAAGTCATGTACGTTCCTACTCCACTTCACAAACTTCAAGTCTGGGGGAAGGGAGCTCTAACACTCCTCTGCAAGGACACATAGGGGGCACTCCTGCTCCTTTTAACGGTTTCCCTTACGGGGGAGTTCATATACCTCCTTCGTCCGCTTCTCTCGGTGGCATGCATCAGCGATCCGTCGGGCCACCTGCACACCATAGTTTACTTAGAGCGAGGAGTCAAGGACCACCTTTGCATAATATGCCAGTAGGTTCCACACCATTTTATTTGTTTAGTGCATTTGGTAAAAACACCTTCTCGTCAACTACTTTCCCAACTGGGGGCAACCCCAGTTTCGGACAACCTATTCCTATGTAGGGTACTTTTCCTGCACAGGGGGCACACCCAGGAACTTCTTCTGCATCAGGGCCTTGGAATACTTGGCAGGGATCCATTCCCTCATCAAGAATGTTGATCTAGGGTAATTCTTTTCACAACCAATGGAACCCCGAACAAAGTACTATGCCTATCCCCACGGGACCGACATGGGTCAACCCTTCCCAAAGTCCTTCGAATGTAATGCATGCCCAACCATCTATGTCCTATTTTGGAAATCAACTGATGATGTCTCCTCACACGAAAAATCCATACATTGGCCATGGCCATAGTTTTTACCAGAATTTGGGCCAACAACCACTTTTCCTGGCAACCTGGTGCCAGTCAAACTCCAGGCCCCTTTTTCCCAGGTTATCACCAATAACCCAAACTACCCTTCCTGGCAACTTTGCATTTGCCAAACTTGACAAGGTTGTTGAATGACCCTATTTGTCACGATCTACATTGGCCTCCTATGCCGACAAATTTTCCTTCGGACATCCCAAAGTTCGAAGCCAAGCCTAACGAAGATCCAGGAGATCATGTGACTACCTTCCATATTTGGTGCTCTCTAACTCATTGAAAGATGACTCCGTACAGTTGCGATTGTTTCAATGTAATCTCATTGGGAGTGTCGTGAAATGGTACATTGAGCTCTATCGCTCAAGATACTCTTTCTTTGGTGAACTGGCAATGGCTTTCCTAAACCATTTCCATTTACCTGTGAGATACGACACTGGCACCGAATTGCTGGCCAATTTCTCACAAACAAAAGAGGATTATATCTTTGATCACATCTGAGAATGGAGACATCGAAAGAGTTTAATTAAGGTACTAGTACCACCAGCATTCTTTCTTGAGTGGTTCCTTAAGTCTTTGGTTCCACAGTTGTCCAAAGACGTCGCGACGTCGGGAGTATTTTCCGAAGAAGACGCCATCATGAGAGCTCAACAAATTGAGCTAATCTATTCTCAGTCCTATTTATTATATGAGATCTTGCCAGATGCGCCACGCTCAATACTTGATAACACCAGACAGAGAAATGGACCACATGCCGATGGTATTGTTGGTTCAACACAAACAAATCCTACTAAGCAATTGACGAAGCAGTTGCAGCAGTTGTCTATACAACACATAGTGGCCAGCCAAACTACTGCTTTGGCTGCTCCCCCTACCAAAACGTTGGATGTACACACAGTGCAATCGAATAATCCAAAGGCCACCCAACAGCCTGAGGGAAAGAAAACACAACGAAATAAGGGTAAGGGGGATTAAAAACCTATCGATAATGTTGATGGGGACAACATTGAGAAACAAAAGGCGAGGTATCCATGCAACTTGTGCGTGGAAGACCACCCGACCCATCTATTTCCTCGGCTTGCAGAAGCCCAAAAGTTTGTAATGCAACAACAACTTGTTGGGTTAACCAATCCATTTCAACATGGGCAAAATCTAACCCAAGCCTCTACAAGCATGAAAGGGGGCAGCCAAGGACCCTCTCCATCTTCGAACAACCCCGCATCCACGAATGTATATATGGTGAAGGGTGATTCTTTTATATCGACTAGAGTGCATGACTATAGTAAACAAAGAACTTTTGAGAAGGGAAAAGAAGCTTAACTCCCATCTCTTCCTCTACAGATTGAGAAGACATTGGGAAAAACAATGACACACATCCCCAAAGGTGCATTCAAAAACGATTCTCACAACCCAAATGCAAGGGCTTCCCAAAACTATTCTATGGTGGAGGATTTATCACAAATCCCTTGTGCGATGTCCTCTTTGGAGGTCCTCCAAAGCTGCCCTTCCCAGAGGACAACCTTGTTAACCACTTTAGGATCTACCGAGACTTGTAATCCGGGTACAATCATGCTAGATACAACCGACTTAAAACCTCATCTGCCTTACCACGTAGCATTTCAGATAGTAGTGTCGTATCCCACAAAAAATTTTACTCAGAATATCTTCCGCGTGGTGGTTGATGAGGGCACCTCGACATGCGTTATGTCGTTGGCATGTTGGAAGACCATTGGCCAGCCTGTTTTGTCTCTGTCACCTACCCTCCTCACTTCTTTTGACGGTTGTTTGTCCCAACCACATGGTATCATTCCCTCTTTCCCCATGCAGTTAAGAGGGAAGACCATGTGTGTCGAGGTAGAAGTAGTTGACGCGCCCCTCGACTATAACCTCTTGTTAAGAAGGAGTTGGACTTATGCCATGCAAGCGGTGGTTGCTATAGTTTTCCGGGTCTTGTTGTTTCCACACGAGGGTCGGATAGTGACCATTGATCAATTGTATTTCTCCAGACCTGACCCTTCATTGGGGGCATCCACGGTCCCGATGATTGATAATCCTCAACTAGGCATGGTCAATGTAGGGTTTGGTTTGTGCCCATCTTTGATGGGTACTTTAGATTACCTGCCCCCTCAAGGCGATATCAAGTTTATATCCAATCACCATAAGGTTGATATTTTTCAAGTCTCGTCGTTCTGCATGACTTACTTCGACGATCCATGGATACTTCCTTCCCCATCAGCCATGATGGATGGGATAGGGCACCCGGGCATGTTTGTGCCCTTGTCTACAGCTGTAGTAGCGTACTCTTTAGTCCAACAAACTTTAGCTATTACAGATCCAACTCCTGCACAAGAGTTCGATCCACTTTTAGAGCCTATTTGGGTTCAGGTTTCTCTCCCTGACACCGATTCATCGGACTTAGTCTTGCCCTCTGACGAAGCAGTAATTGAAGCAATGGCTAGTCCGGACAAACCCTGGGAAGATCTTCATCACAGATCATACTTCCTCCTAGAGTTAAGCCGAATCAAAGTAGGAGAATTCACCTTGACTATGAATGGAGATAGGTCTTGTCCTATTGATCCCTTAGCTACACACGAGGTCCATGCTGAGGGTAATATGGAAACCATCATTGAAACCATACCGATCAATATCTCTAGAACCCCTGGCAGCGTAGACAATGTTTTCATCGGAGCATACTGCTCCCCCAAGGAGATACCCGACATCGACCCACAAAGTGTCAATCATGAGCTAACTTTGTTGTTTTTCAAGCTCGCTTTGAGATCCGAAAGCAACATCTGACGAGACTGCATCTATGCTTTTCAATCTTGTTCAGATTAACTAAGAAAAGTAACCTCTACGGGTCTTATTTTAAGCCATTTTCAGACCCTCTAAACATGAAAAGATTGACGAGCAATCTTGTGGCATTTCACGCTCGTTAAACTGAAATTTGAAGTCACGTCTGTCTGGTGGTAGTTTACCCATTTTTCGGTTTGGATGGTTAACTGTACGAACAAAGGTATGCTCTATGGAACTTTAGTTCTCTAGAAGAGTACTCTCAGGTATCATTTTAACCCTTTTTCAGGCCTGAGGGACTAAATTTACGAAAAAGGAACCCCCACGAAGTCCATAGTTAAGCTCTTTTCAGACTCCCTAAAATTGAAAAGATCGTTGAGTGACCTTATTCTTTCACACTCGTTAAAATGGTCCAAAAGAACATGCCTGACCAAGTCCATAGTTAATCTTTTTTCAGACTCCCTAAAAATGAAAAAATGGCCGAGTGATCTTGTCTTTATCACACTCGTTAAAATGGTTTTGAATAGAAGTCTTGTTGGTGCTAGTTTACCCCTTTTTCGAACCAACTAGTCTACCTTCGAAAAAGGTGCACCAACGGAGTCTCCTTTAATGTTTTTTCAGACTCTCTAAATATGAAAAACCACCGAGATTAGCTTCTTTGGGCTCGTTAAACTTTAAGGACATTACCATTGTGTGTTTTGTTAACCACGTTTGCATACCTTTGTCTTTGGTCTAAATTCTAGCTCCATGTTGCTCCCAACTAAACCATCTGAAGCATACCTTATACGTAAGCCTTGTAGCACTTTGCCTCTGCATCTTAACACCCTTGGCCCCCGAAGGATTTTTCTCAAGTATCATTATTCTAAACATCAGTATTTTCCTTGTGCCTTGAACTTGTATGTTTGTAACACTCGTTCCTCCATTGTAACGTAACATTCCTTTATTTTTTTTTCCAAAATCATTGAAAAAGACAAAAAAATCAAATATACCCCAAAAAGAGGAAGGGAAAAGTATTTTCTTTATTGGAAGCAGAATAAGTCTCCCTTGGATAAAGCACATATGTCCATTTGTTCTTCAAACTATGGGATGTAATACGACCTTAGGAAGTTGCTCTCGCTACATAGAGTTGTGTCCTCCTCCATTTGGTTATTCTTCCAAACATATGGAGAGTTTGCATTGCCTCCTACCTCGTAAACTTATGTCAATACCATGTTTCCTGAGTCTCATAATTTGTCGTGTTGTTGTCCAAGGGAAGTTTGTCACCAAGCCTGAGTCAGCCCCTCTGTAGTTTGTCTCTTGCCCTCATACCCAACCATCCTGAATGTCCAATCAAGTCCTTGTTCAAAATCAATGAAGCCTTCAGTCTGATCATCAATATTATCTAGTCCATGACCAACGAGCTGTCGAAGACCTCTGGGTAGTGTAGTCGTACACTCATATTACACTCCTACCTTGATTTTTGAAGATTTTGAAGTTGTTGCTCGAGCTCTGAAGACCTCATCTCCATCCATCAGGCCATATCAACTTCTAGAAGATGGATACTCTATATGTATATCTTTTTGATTTCGAGATGTAGCTCTGCTGTGTATTGTTCACGGCTACACTTTATATAGTTATTTGACATGGATATACAATGTATTTGATTGGTAGCCATGATTCTATTTTATCCCAAGCATGGGTATGCCTGCCTCGGTGAGACATTTGTTATTTTGCAGATGACGCCTCTCGGTTCCTGGTCCCTAGGCTCACTTGTTTGGCACATCAGTAAATATTGTTAATGTATTTCAGCCATCAGATGCTCTTCTGACCTCACACATTAGGGGGCATCTGTTATAACCCTAATTTGCACCATACATGCTTACCTGGCATCAGGCTATCTCAGATCCCTTCTTTGCCAAAACAATGCTGAACAACTCTTTAAAAAGCCTCTTTTATAAGGGCCCACATGCCCTACTCCATTATTGAATGTGTGTACACGCTAGTTGACCTAAAACAACTCACGTGGACCTACAAAAGCACGAAAAAATGAAAGTTGTCGATGGAACACATAGCTTTGGGTGAGTTAACTAAAACTCCCAGCCATGCATGGCCGAGGGTTCGTCCAAATACCTAGCTTCTTCTAGCCTATAAAATAAGGGTTAGGGGTCTGATTTGGAGGAGGAGACTAATAGTAAAGAAACTCTACCCAATTGCACATTCCCATTGTCCCAACCCTTTAGACATCCTTGTGGAAGAAGAGATACAGAGCAAAGAAGTTGGAGGATAGTTGAAGAGGAGCCCAGGATCAGGTTCGTAGAGCGATGGCCGGTCTCGACATTTTAAGTTGATCCATTAAAGTTAATAATAAATAAATTATTTTCCCATCCCACTATATAAGTTCTTCATAGTTTAATGAATATATGTTTGAATCTCTAATCCATTAATCTGTAGAACACATGCATGTAGAGTTTGTTTCCTGTTTTGTACGCAGGTTGGCCTTGGGAGGATAGATTCTAACAAGTGATCAAGCATGAAGAAGGATCGACATCAAATGTTTGGAACAAGGTATGTTCATTTAACCATGTATTTGCTTGAAAGAAATGAGGATTAGGTCTGGGACGACGGTAGAAAGTAGGATTGTTTCGGTCTTATCTGCATGCATAATATAACCCTAAGTGCTAGTCCATAGGGGGATTTCCCACCACAACACTGTGATCAATGTGGATGATCATTTCCTTCCCCAGAATGTAATGCTTCCACTATCGACATGTCTGCACAATGGAGTACATCTCTTTGTCATAGGTGGGGTATATTAAAAAGAAATCATATAGATTTTCACTATGATAAGCTATTGAATTCCCATGTTGAGTGAGGATTGCACCAATAGCATAATCTGAATCATCTATCTCAATCTAAAATGGTTGTTGCAGGTTTGGCAGAATGAGGACTGGTGTCGAGGAGAGGTGGAATTTCAAATCCTCGAATGATTTCATTTTATGGTGCAAACCGTGCAAACTTGGCCTTCACGCCACCCTTGTTCACCTGGATTAGGGCCTAAGCGATACGAGAGAACCCCATCACAAACCATTGGTAGAAGTTGGCGAGGCCCAAGAAGCTGTGAAGATTAGTCATTTTCTCCAGGGTCGAGGGGTGAGGGAAATGGGGGTCAATGGGGGTCAATGAGTGACCCATTATGCATCTCAACCATGATGTTCCATTTCGGGCATTGTATCTAGGGAATCAGTTTCCATTATTTCATGTTTGAACATGAGGTGCCATTATGTATTTTGGGTATGACATGTCATTTTGTAAAAAAATTACAGTTGGACCAATTTTAAATATAGATAAATTGTTTTGTACATTATAATGAATTTTTTATGGTTCAGTTTTTTATTATGGTTATGGTTCAATTCATTTTATGTTTATGATGAATAATGGTGATGAAAAAATTGTTGGGTATATAGCCAAAAAAATAGCAAACTTAGTTTTTTTGTAAGATTCTCGTGTTGGGCTCCATTTTGGTCATATTTGTCCTCCCAATAAATCCATTACTTTTAATCATTTTGCAAATTTCATTATTAATACACACCATAAACCATCATTAAGTGCCATCATTCGCCATTATATATACAATGTGGTTAATAAATCATTTTTCTATGTTTTTAGTGATTAAAATATGATTATATAATGGTTTTACTAATGACGGTTTATGAAGTGTGATTCTTGTACCAACATGATCAACATTCATGTACCATTACTGTAGTTCAACATTCTTGCACCATCACTTCCATTATGGTACCCATCATTGTTCAACATATTCACGTGCTTTTAGGAGAAAATTGAGAACATGGGTTTTCTCCGCAGCGGTGTCGACATGCTGAAATGTGGGTCAAAACATGCCTAGTTCTCCCTTTTGGATCTTCATTTGAAGAACAAGAATTCATCTTAAAATTAGCAAAAGTTGCATACAATCAACTTTCGCCTCGATTTTCATGCAATTGAAGATGAATATCAATAATTTGGAACATGGTTTTTGTTTCGAGTATGGTTATTTGAGCATATAGTGGACCATTTTCCAAACAAATACACAGTTAGAGAGTTATGGTTTCTTATTTATCATGAATCTCTCCATATTGCAAGTTGCACCCAGACCTTTCTAGTAAGCATGGAGCTCAGGTCAAATAAGTGGTCAAAGTATTCCAGCATCCAGATTGTTTGAGGGTCTGAGATTCATGATAATATGATAGCATATGATATCAAAACCTAATTTGATTGTTTTCATCATATTCTATACTTGTACATATGGTTAGGGAGGATCAAAAAATAGTCTAATATGTAACTATTGTTATTATTTTATTTCATGAGAACACGGGATGTCATTTCCATCTTCCAAACTAGAGATTCTCTTTATAAATGCATCAGTTTTGTAAATCGAGGGGGGATATTACTTTTTTTATAATATGTTTTTGAAATGGTAGTTGAAACATGATTTATTAAGGAATAAAGGATTTGTTTTCTCTTTTGAACGTAGTTGATATTCTATTAATGAATGTTTCTTCTTCTTAAAGTTTCGTTGCATCACTTCAGCCTAGTATGATTGTTCTTAACAACGTTAATCAGGTTAGGAAGGGACCCTCAATCATGGGTAACTTTATACATATTTACTTTGTTAGTTAGATTCCAAGTGTGATTAATTTCTATCCAATTTATATTCATTGTGAAATTCTTCACTCTTTTTTTCAAGTGTGTTACTCGATTCTAGTTTTAAATCATTTTGGTTTTCTAGTTTCATTATGAATTCAAGAGATCAATCCTTTGATTGGAGCACCTGCAGCTTCTGTAATTTTCCTTTCCTTGCCTCTATGTTTACCCACAAAATCACACTCTACCTAATCCTTGCACCGATTATACCCTTTTTCCCACGCTAGACCTACTCACACTATCCACAGTCTATTTACTTTGTTGTCTCCACCATATCCATTCTCCTTCTTCTCTTGCAGTTATTCAATTCCGCAATTTAACTCTGCTCGTTACCAAAGTTATGTATATTTCCATTATATGTTAAATTGTGAATACACTTAAGTGTTTATCATCGATATTGTTTTGGTTCATGCATATATCGTGTTATACAATTGTTGCATGTGTTCCATATACATTCATTACATCGTGTTAATATTACAACTTTACAGTGTTTTCAGTCACATTGTTATACATGTCAAGTTATGTTGTTGTAATATTATATGGTGTTATTATATTACGTGTTTTATGT
>ML807194.1:225099-243053 GCA_009831015.1 Picea engelmannii
TTTAAACTTTATATAATAGAATTTTAAGTCTTAAACTTTATATAATAGAATTTTAATTTTAAATATTATGTATTTTATATATATTATATATTTTAAATTTTATATATTATATATTTTAAATTTTATATATTTGATATTTTTAATTATATTAACACTTAAAAGTTAATTATTAAATATTGAAATATTTTAATTATAAATCAATTTAAAAATTAATTTAGAGTTAATCATGAAATAATTAAATTTTAAATTAATTTACACTACAAATTTAAGTTAAATTTTTAAATATAATTAATCATTAAATATTTTAATATTTTAATTATAAAATAATTTTAGAATTAACCATGAAATAATTAATTTACATATAAATTAAAGTTAATTTAAGCTTAATCTATAGTTAAATTAGAAATTGCTTTACAATTTATTATTATTACTTTAGCATATCTTGCTCTTATTATTACTCTACACTTTATTATTACTTTACTTTACACTATAAATTATTTTACACTTTATTATTACTCTATTTAAACTATAGCATATCTTGCTCTTATACAAATTACTTAAAGAAATCATTATTGATTTTATATAAATTACTTAGAGAAACCATTCATACTCTTATACAAATTATAGAGAGAAATGATAACTCTTATACAAATTATGTAGAGAAACCATTCTTGAGTTCTTACACAAATTATAGAGACTCTTGTACAAATTATTACTGAGAGAAATGATAACTAAGAGAAATGTCTTAGCCATATCTTGTTCTTATAAAAATTATTTAGAGAAACCATTATTGTTCTTATATAAATTACGTAGAGAAACAATTCATGCTCTTATTCAAACTAGAAAGAGAAACCATTCTTCAGATCTTATACAAATTACAAAGAGAAATGATAACGGAGAGAAATATCTTGTTGATAATGGTTTGAAGTAAGAATTGTTTAATTTTTAGAGGATTTTCGACAACTTAATTCAATGGATTTTAGCGCTTTAATTTAGGGTTAATTATGAAATATTTAAGTAACTATACATTAATTTAAAATATATTTAATTCAAATTAATTTAATTAAGGTTTCAAATAATTAATTAATTTAAATTAGGGTTTCAATTAAGATTAAATATATAGTTGATGATTTCCAATGCACGATAGGAAAAGCCGAGAGGAAACCCTAGCGATCCCTCAACAACTCTCTATATGTTTTGACCAGCCTGTAGTTGTACCTGCTGCACGATCCATGCCGATACAACCAGAATCCCCGCGGCTGAGANGGGGGGGGGGGGGGGGGGGACCCCCTCATATAACAACATAACAACCAACGATAGAGCGAGAAAAATAGTCAAACGACCCACCTTTGAGCTGTCACCGCACATGAGAGAGAAAATCCTGACCAGAGAGAAGGGACTCCGAAAATAAATGGATGTGGACCCAAGCATGTCTCATCCAAAGGCATCTCGTGGATGGGAACCAGGTAAATGAATTCCCCAATTAGAAAACCCCCCCAGATATCTCATTAGTTCAATAAGGGTAAGAAAACATGCCTAGTTCATGAGAGAGCATGCCCTAATAGGCAAGTTCTTAGGGATCTGGATTTCTGAACGAGATTTATTACGATGGATTAAAGATTGGTGGAACCCTAAGGGAGACTACGAGGTTCAACTCATATCCAAAGGTTTTTTCACGATTATCCTCTACAACCTAGAAGACAAGGACATAATCTTTGACAATGGGCCGTATTTCTACAACTCGGGAAGGTTATTCCCGCGATTCTGGAAAGACTGCCTCAGTCTAGACAAGGAGGATTTTACCATGGCCCCAATCTAGATCGAGCTCTATTCCTTTCCAGAAGATTTCTAGCTAGAAGAGATACTTATGGGAATAGTAAACAATGTGGAACTATATGTCAAATCGTCTGAAACCACAAAAAAAAAAAAATACACCTCCTATGCCAGGATCTGTGTATACATGGATATCTCAAAAGAATTAACAAGTTCATGAATGATGGAATATCAGGATGCGGATTGGAACCAACCAATAGACTATGAGCACATCCTCTTTTGTTGCAGAAAATTTCATAAGCATGGCCACCTCTTTCGAGACTGCCTCCTGAATGCCCAAGTCCCTAAAGCTGGAGACAACAAATAGAAATATGGCTTCACCATAGTCACGGGTCGAAAACGGAACCCACCATGGAAGTAGAATCCAGACAATGCTCCAAAAATAACCACTAAGAACTCTTATGAAATTCTAAATCAGTTGCCGAAAGAAGAAGAGATCTAAGATCCCCATAAAGAGAAATGTTAAGAGAAAGGAAAAGGTCAGGTTGCGCACCCATCTTACCAAAGAAAATAAGATCACCAAGGAGTCAAACTGCGGGAAAATGGGGGTAGCTTGATGAGTTAGAAGAACAAGACTTGGAGGACAAAGATCTCGAAAAACTAGAGGAGGCCCTCAATCGAAAGGATTTGCAAACAACACCTATAGAACAACTCATAAATCTTCATAAGGTATTCATATATTCCACAGCCAGATCCACTGCACAACTGGGCATAGTCACAAAACCAAGCACATACTCAAAGCGCGCTCCATAGGAAAACAAAAGACGAGGCCGCAAATCCACACACCATCTCATCAAAGAGGTAGGGAACTTCATGCTCAACTCAGGACAGGTTCAAAGGCTCTCAGAGGGTTACCTCCATCCACCTCCCCAATCATTATGATCAATATCATAACCTAGAACATCAGAGGACTAAACAGAAGATCCAAGCAAAGGACTCTCCGAGACTATATATGCACAGAAAATCCAGATGTTCTCCTACCATAGGAGACAAAATGTGCTGGAGTAGAAGAAACAAATATCTTCACTGTTGTTGGAGAGGGTGTGACTCCCTCCAAACATACTCCTCTGGTGCATTAGAAGGATTAGAAATTTTATGGAACCCCACAACTATCACAATAGATCGACCCTTCTCCATTGTAGGTGTTGTAGGAAAATCTCCCTGCGGACAGGTAGATTGCCTCAAAGAGCTAGACCCTACTCTAAGACAGAAAGTGCTTAACGTGGACACTAACTTCCTTTCAAATCCATACAAACTAGCACATGAGAAGGAAGGAGAACAGAAGTACCTTTTTATCGATGTTTGTCCCTGCACGCTTTGAGTTGCGCTCTGATCCTTTGCTCCTCGCTGAGTCTTGTAGAAAAACAAGATACGACCGCTTCCTACGCTATTGATATTAGCTTGAAAAAAGATCTATCTATCAATGATTAGTTCATGTAACATCAAACACAAACTAGAAAGAAACAGGACAAGCGTGTCATATTAATGAAAATAACGACAGCAGTACTTACAATCGTAGATGCGAATGTGATAGCTTCGTCAAGTTCCCTTTGTCTAACCCTTGCTCGAAAGATCCACAACCTGGATGACAACAACTTCACTGATCACTCTCCTTTGGTTGATCATGTGTTTCCTATGAGATCATAGGTTTCATGCTAGAAATTGTTCCCCATCAGCTCTGTTCCAGCACCACTTATGAGATCATAAGTTTGGTGTGATTCTCCTTTTTCCATTCCTCACTTATGAGATCATAAGTTTGGTATGATTCTCCATTTTGCATTCCCCTTTTACCATTAGAAAGCTTGCTTATATAGCCTTGGAGAGGCTTTAACCACTTGAGATATCCTTGGGGAAGTTGAGGAATTTCCTTCTTCAGTTGAGGATCTACCCTAAGATCATGGTTGGACTAGGGATTCGAATCCAACTGCCTTCTAAGAATGAAAGGATGCTTCCCCCATTCATCTCAACCACTTAACTACTACCCATAATAGGTAGCGCTCCCTCAAAAGGACCATCAGAGTGTTGTAGCGCTCCCTAGTAGGCTTTAGGGGGGGCGCCAATGCTCTCAAAATATATAGCACTCCCTCAAAAGGGCCAGGGGAGATTTATAACACTCCCAGACAATGTAAGGGGGAGCATTGGCGCTCCGAGAAGAGGTATAGGGGAGCGCTCCCCTCCAAAAACTCATTTTTTGAGGTGCTTTCAGATGGAAAAAGGTTTGCAAGCTTGTTGACTCCTTTCTCCTCTTCCAAATCAAATGTTTGAGGTGTTTCAAGTGTCTTCTCATGTCGTTATAGGCATGACATAGGCATCATGGAAGTATTCTTCCTTTGAAACTTTACGACACTTGTGAGCAACATGCGACACTTGCGACCTTGTGAGCAAAATGCGACACTTGCGACCTTTGTAATGATGACACTTGTGACACTATCAAAGTGAGTAACTTTGACGTGTAACAGATTTCCCCCCAAAGTATGAAGTTAGAAGATAGGAACTGATAACTAAAATACTTTGTAGATTCTCAAGCAAGGGTGTAGACTCAGAGAACCTGACGGAAGCTACACACAAACATCCAACAAATATCATGGCATATTTCAAAACCCAAGGCAGGCATACCTATGCTTGGGTGATCAAGACTTGCAAGATATGGCCACCATAAAATACACTGCGGATCCATAATTGTATTGATAAAAAGGTTTAGCCACAGAAGATACAATGTGGATCTATACTCTGATGACTCAGACTGATCGTAGCCACGAATAATACACAGTGGATCTACGAGATGACAAAACATAGCCATGACCAATACAAAGTGGATCTATGTAACAGTGTATGTGTTCTTTGTCCAATGGAAATTCCTTCGCAGCCTGGGAAAAGAATATATCAAAGTGGTTACTCAACCCAGGGTCTTCTTACCAATCCTGACGTGGTAGGATTATAACGATGTGAATAGATGTATTGATGTCGAACATGGTAGAAACCACTTGATTACCGGTCAATGGTGTGAACTGTTAACAAGTGCGAGGGAGATCACCATTGAGGTCGATGATTCCCAAGGTACCCTAGTACATTCCAACGATTGTGAATAGATGAGCTGAGGTTGAAAATCCATGGAATCATCCAATCAGGGGTCAATGATGTAAACCCACTGTCGAATGTGAGGAGGCATGCCATTGAGGCATGCAGGTCCCAAAGTACTAACTGGTTTCTAAGCCTAATTCCTGGATAATGCATTGGAGTCGACACGAATAGACTCGTCGAGGGAGGGCCTTGATGTATCCCCCATCAACGACACGAAACGAACATGGAGATGTAATTGGTAGATCAAATGGACATGGACTGACACAGGTTTTGAGGCAAGATATTTGGGATGGCTGACTCTCGAGGCGGATACTTCCCTTGAACACTGAGGCACAACAACAAAACTTGACCTGGACCAACATTTATGTAGTGGATATGGCGACTTGCGTCGGGTGACCCAAAGGAGCGAAAGGAACTCAAAGGATTGGTTCAATGCAGAGGTTTAGCGGACTATGATATGTGCAAATGATAAAGTGTCGTGTTCAAGGGTGACTCTAAGAAGTGCTGGATGATATTCTCAAGAGACTGCTTGGCCTGCTCCTTTTATTTTTTTCCCCCATCTAGATAGACGAGTACCTCTTTTTTATTTAATGAGCTCGAGGAGGATAACACATGCTCGATTTAACTCACCTTCAGTAAGTTCCTCTTCCTTTGTTTAACGAACCGGAAGAAGTAAGGGTTTGATCCCGTATGGGCCTGTCAATGTGTGCTTTAGCAAGTCCAAAGACAAAAAACTCGAAGGTTTTTCAGGATTATAGAGTTTGGAAAAACACTTAAAAGAGAACTCTCTTAGTTCCTTTTTCATACAGTAGTCCAACGAGACCGAAAAAGAGATAAACTGTCGCTCGAAAGACACCCTTTCTAACCTTTTAACGAATGTGAAAGGAAGCAAGATCACTCGACAATCTTTTCATATTTAGAGAGTCCGAAAAGGGTTTAAAGATGACTCCAGGGGGGTTCCTTTTTCGTGTGTTCGTGTATCCGTACAGGTCCGAAAAAGAGATAAAAGTTTACTCGGTTGCATTCTCATGTATTTACGAGCACGAGAAAGAACAAAGACTAAGCTCGGTATGCCCCCAGCTTGAAAGTTGGTGGCTTGACTCCAGAATGATCGTCAAAGGCTGGAGACATGCCCCCCAAGCTTCAATTCATTCACTGACTTTGAGTTTGTCACCAATTTCTATGCTAGATGGAAAAAAAGGATACAGGTGGATGAAATGAAGGTTAAAAAAACGAGACCTAACGAAAGACTCGACTCGACATCTATGAGATCTGGCGAAAGACTCAACTTGAAGGGAGAGGTGATTGTTTCATTTCTTAACGAGCTTGAAACAAGAAAATAACTATGCTCAAGGTTCCAGGTTCAATCCCCAGATTGTTGTTTCATTTTTTAACGAGCTTGCTACAGAGAAGAAAACTATGCTCAGGGCCTCTGTTCATTTTTTAATGAGCTTGCCACAAAGAAGAGAAACTATGCTCGTGGTTGCTTCTTGATCATGGCTTCCAAGAGGATAATGCTATGGAAGGGTATCATGTCAAGGGACAAAACTTGGTCATGGATTCCAAGAGATCTTCATCGGATGGAAGAGAATCACTCTGGAAGGAACACATGTTGAGGGTCGTGACAGGGGTAAGGAGATCGAGCTCCAATAACCCAACCGAAGAAATCACCATGTCCACTACCAGATCCAAATCATCGGAAGTGGAGGTCATGGGAGACAACGCCACATAATTGACATGCGGTGGGGGTGATACTGTCTGCATATAGGAACCACTTAGGGAGGTAACCCAGTCGGGGCCAATGAATGAAAGTTGATCAATAGTCACAGTTCTTCCATTGTGAGGGAAAGATATTACACGAAAAAGGGTGGATACAATAGCTTTTATAGGATAGACATAATCCCACCCAAGGAGTAAAGAGAAACCCAAGGGGTCTAGGACTACCATGACATCGATAAAGACAGTTTTCCCTCCCAAAGTTACAGGAAACTGAGGAAGGATCCCTAAAGGTTGACTAGTTCTTCGGTTAAAAGCTAATAGATTCTGTGTAACCGGTGCAAGCTACGGACAACCCAAAGCGTACCAAGCAAAAGAAGAAAAATTACTAACAGATGCACCTTCATCTATCAATGTTTGAGGAACGTCCCGACCACGAACCTGTGTTGTAATCTAGAAAGGAATGTGGGAGGGAAGACAAGGTCCAGTTAGCACACCCCAATCAAAAAGGATGGCTTCGTTACTTGGAGGGGGTTTCACTAAAGAAGGAGGAATTCCCCCTGGCACGGTAGAGTCTGTATTAACGAGAAAAACATGGGCAGTATTGGGTTTACTCTCTAGAAGGGGAGTAGGTTCAACCGATGATTGGATCGAACCAACCAATGGTGGACTTGGATAGACCACATTAGCATTCTTCGGAGGAAGAATGGGACTGACCGAGGAAGGGATTGGATAAGCCACTTTAGCACTCTTCATAGGAAGAGTGGGACTGACCGAGGAAGGGAATGGATCAATCACTTTGACATTCTTCAATGGAGGAATGGGATCGAACGATGGCGAAACTAGATCGACTACTTTGGCACTCTTCAGAGGAAGAGTGGGACTGACCGAGGAAGGGACTGGATCAGTCACTTTGGCACTCATCAAATGAGGAGTGGGATCGATCGATGGTAGAACCGAATCGACCACTTGAGTTTCATTCTCCAAGGGAAGAATGGGGTCGACGGCTGGAAACGGATCGACCGCTTTGGTTTCACTCTCTAACGTGAGAGTGGAATCGACCAAGGATGAAAATAGATTGACCACTTTGGTGTCACTCTTTTGATGAAGAGCGGGGCTGATCGATGATGGAACTAGATCAACTACTTGGGTTTGTGGTTCAATCGAGGAGGAAACTAGATTGACCACCTGATCAACTGGAATAACCGGGGATGGAACTGGATTGACCAGTCCATCAACCAATGATGGGTCGGAGGAAAGCTTACGATAAACTTTTGGAAGTTGAAGTTTTTCCAAAAGAGAAGAAGCCTCATCCATGTGAGGAAAAAGGTGAGAGTAATGATTACCTTTACATAACATGCAAGGGAACTTGACAGTTTTCTTCTTCTTACCAACCTGAACATCACTAGTTGATTGGGTATCATCGACATGACCGACAGAGGCCGATGACGTAGAGGACCACATTTCTAACACCTGGGTAAGACCGGGGAAATCCCTTAGAAAGTGGTCACCCTTACAAAGGCTGCAAGGGAATTTGGTTTTTGGATTCTTCCTTTTAATCTTGTTGATCTCATCAACACTCCCAGTACTATTAACAATAACTGGTTTCTTAGAGCCAACATCTGATGTTGTTGGGGTCTTGGTCCTTTTTGGGTTCTTCTTCTTCTTCTCTTTCTGTTTCTTCTTCTTCTGATCAACCTGGCTACTTGCTTTAGAGATTTCACTAGGCGAAGAAGGAGAAATGGAAGGAGAGTTAATGGGTGAAGAAGGCGAAACATCGACATGAGGTTGATGTGTGGGTGGTGTACCAACATCTAAAGTATTTGGTGCAACTGAAACATTGGGAGGATTCGGGATCACTGGAGTGGGGAACAACCAAACTAGTAATCTGATAGTGAGTCCTAGAAGACTCAGTGTGGCAACATATGGAGGACCAAAGTTTCCAAACTAAGGAAAGGTATAAGGTTCCCTAGGAGAAGGGGTTCCTCCATTGGTAATCCTTGGATTCAATTCCATTAACACTGACTTGACCTAAGGTCCACTAAGTAAAACAAACAACACACGCTATGAATCTAAGAAGAAATCAATCAAACAAACCTTCCTACGATGAAACCACTAGTTGGTGATGAAATCCAACGTCGCAAGATCAAAATAGGAAGGGGTGGGGATAGAGCGGGTGGATCAGTTACGTTGGTGACCTTCTTAACGGACTTATGCCTTGGTGCAAGATTCCACGCAATAATTATGGATTTACCCTCCAAGGAGCCCGAGTGAGTTTGACCAACATCTGTTCTAGGTACAGTGAGACTTCCCTTCACCGTCACCTTGTGTGAGACCCTAAAGATTATGGTTACTAAGGTCACCAACTTGTAGTCATCCCCTAGGAGGGAACAGTCGACAGTCTGATCCGAACGTACGGGCAGGGTATTGAGCCCGAAATCAACTAAAAGGCTTCCATGTAGTAATTGTGGATTTACCTTTAAGAAATCCCCATAATACGATCTGACCACCACAATCAGTTAAACCATGGAGGGTTAGTCCCCGTAGCTTACCCAAATGCGACCTCGTGCGTAACCCCTGTGTGAGAGGGGGATCCCAGGTAGACTAATACGACAATTGAATTTTACTCTCCCTACCACAAGATACTAAGTTTGTTTGATAGATTTGGAAAGTTATCCTTTCAACCTATTCCAAAGCCCTACACCTCAAACTAATGTAGGTTTGCTAACAAAGATGCAAAAATTATGATAAATTTTAGTTAAGCGTTGATTTTAATGGTTGTTGTTTACTCAGAGGGTGTACGAAAGTGAAACTGATGGAATGATGACTCAATTCCCAAAAAAATATGCATGAAATATGATAAGAAATCATTTCTTTTCGATGAACGCCTATTTAAGGGAAAGAGGAAGAGTCATTTTCACTATCAAACACTTGATAAGGAATGCCCTCAATCAATTTTGTTGTCAATCAAATCCAATATGATGCTATAACATTTCAGAAATGCAAACTAATATGCAAACTAATCATTAAGATGCACTTTTGTCGTTTGTATGTGAATGATAATCAATTCAATGCAAAATTTATCTTGCCAACTACCCTTTCAGATCAAGGAGATTCAGACAAGAATATGCATATTTCGCACAAACAATGCACCCTTTTGCAATCAAACAAGAGAAAGAAAACCAAAAACGTAAAAGGAAGGAGAAAGAGATTGGATCAGATGACCTTAAAGAACCAAATGAGAAGAGTTACAGACTTCAAATGTCCTTCACTAGAGTTCCCACTCAGTCGGATAGGAGAGAAGAAAGCAAGGGATTGATTTCAAGCTCTCAACAACAAAAACTCAAAAATAATGAAGAAGGGCATAAAAGATGAACAAGAAGATGTTTAATTCTCAGGAGGAGGCATGTCAAAGGTCAAAGGAAGAATGATTGAATCACAAAACAACTTAGAAAGTCAAAAAACAGGGTTTTGACCCTCAAAAATGCAATTTTTGAAGAGTTTTTGGGCAAAACAGAGTTGACGCTCTAGTATAAAGGCCACCAGAGAATTATAACTCTCTGTCCAACAGATTAAGGGAGCGTTGGTGCTCTGCTAACAAGGAAGGGGAGCGCTGGAGTCATAAAGCTCACAAAAAATAAAAAAAAACCCAAAAATTTCAATGGAATTTTGACAAACAAGCTGAGTGTGATGGAATGAAGAGTCAATAAGAAAATGAAGTCAGATAAATGGGGTGAACAAGGTCTGAAAACAATCAGGTAAGATAAGGTCTTATGAGGAAAGACAAAACTAAGATAGTTCTGATTCGATCCCCAGCGGAGTCGCCAGTTTTTGTTGTAGGAAAATCTCCCTGCGGACAGGTAGATTGCCTCAAAGAGATAGACCCTACTCTAAGACAGAAAGTGCTTAACGTGGACACTGACTTCCTTTCAAATCCATACAAACTATCACATGAGAAGGAAGGAGAATAGAAGTACCTTTTTATCGATGTTTGTCCCTACACGCTCCGAGTTGCGCTCCGATCCTTTGCTCCTCGCTGAGTCCTGTAGACAAACAAGATACAACCGCTTCCTACTCTATTGATATTAGCTTGAAAACAGATCTATCTATCAATGATAAGTTCATGTAAAATCAAACACAAACTAGAAAGAAACAGGCCAAGCGTGTCATATTAATGAAAATAACGACAGCAGTACTTATAATCGTAGATGCGAATGTGACAGCTTCGTCAAGTTCCCTTTGTCTAACCCTTGCTCGAAAGATCCACAACCTGGACGACAACAACTTCACTGATCACTCTCCTTTGGCTGACCGTGTGTTTCCTATGAGATCATAGGTTTCATGCTAGCAATTGTTCCCCATCAGCTCTGTTCCAGCACCACTTATGAGATCATAAGTTTGGTGTGATTCTCCTTTTTCCATTCCTTACTTATGAGATCATAAGTTTGGTATCATTCTCCATTTTGCAATCCCCTTTTACCATTAGAAATCTTTCTTATATAGCCTTGGAGAGGCTTTAACCAATTGAGATATCCTTGGGGAAGTTGAGGATTTTCCTCCTTCAGTTGAGGATATACCCTAAGATCATGGCTAGACTAGGGATTCGAATCCAACCGCCTTCCAAGAATGAAAGGATGCTTCCCCCATTCATCTCAACCACTTAACTACTACCCAGAATAGGTAACACTCCCTCAAAAGGACCATCATAGCGTTGTAGTGCTCCCTAGTAGGCTTTAGGGGGGTGCCAATGCTCTCAAAATCTATAGCGCTCCCTCAAAAGGGCTAGGGGATCTTTATAATGCTCCCAGACAGTGTAAGGGGGACTGTCGACGCTCCAAGAAGAGGTATAGGGGATCGCTCCCCTCCAAAAACTCAATTTTTGAGGTGCTTTCAGATGGAAAAAGGTTTGCAAGATTGTTGACTCCTTTCTCCTCTTCCAAATCAAATGTTTGAGGTGTTTCAAGTGTCTTCTCATGTCGTTATAGGCATGGCATAGGCATCATGGTAGTATGCTTCATTTGACACTTTACAACACTTGTGAGCAACATGCGACACTTGCGACCTTTTGAGCAAAATGAGACACTTGCGACCTTTGTAATGATGACACTTGCGACACTATCAAAGTGAGTAACTTTGATGTGTAACAGTAGATACGATTACTACACACTTCACAGTCATAGGAAATAAAAAATGTTTACAAACCTCAAAGCCCACAGGATAAAGAGAGATTCCTAAGGCAGATAAATTCCATCAAATAATTATTGAGCATGCCCAACAGGGTGTTGTGAGGTGACTTCAATATGATCCCGACTCTGGAGGAAAAAAATGGGGATACTAAATGGCTAGAGAAAGATAGTGGTAAGTTCAGAACCCTCATTAACCAATTAAATCTTATAGATATAGAAGCCCGAAACGGTATTTTCACCTGGTCCAACCGTAGATCTGGACATAAGCAAGTTGTTGGTTGGCTTGATCGTTTCCTAGTAATAGAATCCCTCCTGGTGGAGGATCTTACCATAGAGGCCAACATTCTTCCAAGAGCAGGCTCGGACCACTGGCCCGCTTCACTTTTCCTGGACGCAAGGGTGATGTAAAAAATCAAACACTTCAGATTTGAGAAATTTTGGCTCTCCCACCTCTATTTTCATTGACTCACAATGTCTTGCTGGAACCAAGAAGAAATAGAACATGGTACCTGCATGTACAAATTTTAGCAGCGACTAAAAAATTTCAAGCTACATCTGAAGCTTTGGAATAAAACCACCTTTGGGAAAATATTTCAATGAAAGGAGGATATTGAGAATATATTGGAAAATCTACAAAAAACCTTCATTTTAGGTCTCAGAACCACAAAATTAATGAAGGAAGAGGAGGAACTTCAGGCAAAATTAGAAGAACAAAAAAAGCAGGAAGAAATCCTATGGCATCAGAAATCCAGGGTTCAATGGCTCAAAGAGGGCGAGAGGAATACCAAATTCTTCCACAGAGAAATGGTGCATTGTAGATACATAAATAGGATATCTTGGCTAGAGGATGCTCAAGGTAACCACATACGAGAGCACAAACAAATTGCATAGGAACTAACAAACTACTACAAAGCCCTTCTAACAAAAACCAATGATGACAGAGCGTCATCCATTGACAAAATAACCAAGAGCATACCCTCCCTGGTAACTCAGAAACATAATGAAGCCTTAATGAGACCCATCACTCAAGAATAAGTGGACCATGTAGTCAAATAAATTCCTCTAGGGAAAGCGCCAGGTCCAGAGGGCTTCACCACATATTTCTTTCATCACTGTTGGGACATGATCAGGGAAGAGGTTTGGCAAGTAGTGGAGGAATCTAGAACCTCAGGTCAAGTCCTCTCTTCCCTCAATACCACCTTCCTCATCCTCATCCTGAAAGAGGAGAGAGTCACTCACTCCAAACAGTACAAACCGATTTCTCTATGCAGCGTCATCTACAAAATCATCACTAAGGTTATAGCCACGCATATCAATCCAATACTTCCTTTTTTCATTTCCAAAGAACATGCAGGCTACATGGAAGGGAAAATCATGGATAGTGTCATCCTTTCTCATGAGGTTATCCACTCGCTGAAGACGACTAAGATCCCAAGTATGCTCATCAAACTCGACCTTTCAAAAGCCTTTGACATAATCAGTTGGCAGTACATGCACTCCTTGCTAGAAGCCTTTGGTTTCGACAACCACTGGGTGAATTGGATGAGGCTCACCTCTTTAGCCTTTTTATATATACTAGTCAATGGAGTTCCCTCCCAACCCTTTTCCCCTACCATAGGAATCTGTCAAGGAGAGCCCCTCTCTCCCTTCCTCTTTGTTTTAATGAAGAAAGGCTCGGGATGCTACCTCAAAGCCAAGCCTCGGTCCTGGAGGATTCCCTCAAAGGCCTCCCCCTACACAACATTCAACCATCTCCCTTGCATAGCCATTTTGTTGATGAAACCCTCCTCTTAAACACCCCGACAACTTGAGAAGCCACCAAACTAAATTCCATTCTCACTTATTTTGTGGATGAGTCGCGAATGGCCCTTAAACTTGATAAATATAAGCTCTACTTCTTAAACATGATGATCATTGTCCAAACTCATATTTCCCACCTCCTAGGTATACCCAAGAGCTCCCTTCCATCCAATTATCTTGGCATACCCCTCACAAGGGCACATGCACACTCCATATCCATGGACAACCTGCTTCTCTCCATTTCCAATAGACTCAACAACTTGACCTTCAGACATCTTAATATTGCATCTCGGATGGTGCTGCTCAAGTCAATCCTGCAAGACTTTTCAACCTACCTGTTCACGGCCCTAGCAACACCTAAGTCTATCATTCAAGCTATCAGAAACATACAACGGAAATTGTTATGGCATGGTCACCACCTTGATAAAAAGTGGGCTTTAGTGGGTTGGGATAAGCTTTGCAAGCCCAAAGCTCTGGGGGATTAGGGCTCTGTGACCAAGGAAAACTTAATCAATTTATGGGAGCTAAAATGTGGTGGCGATGGCTTAAGCCCCTACAGAACTCTGGACACATATTTGGAAACAAAAATATTCCCCAACCATCGAAGCAAATCAACTAATTAGATTCAACGACTAGATTCAGGGATCCAATATCTGGAACACGGCCTGGCTCAATAGACAATTGGTCCAAAAATATGCTTTCCGAGAAATCAGGAATGGGGAAAGTGCATTTTTCTGGAAATATTCATGGAAACAACAAATGCCTATAGCCACTCTAGAAGAACTTAACCCCCTTCGTCATCCACTACCACCTGACATTTTAAGATGGATTAAGGATCTTTGGAGAACATCTAATAGGAGCCTTCCATGGTGAAAATAGAAGACAAAACACCTAGAACTACACCTCCCAAGGGAAATGGATCTCCAAGCCCAACAAGCCTATGCAAACCATAGGAAAATCTCCACTAGGGTAGGCCCGAACATTCTCAGATGGGGAAACTCCACAATTGGAAATTTTCTAGTCAAAGAATCCTACTACTTGCAGGGGAACTATCAAGATAACACTAAGGAGAGTATATGGGGCAATATATGGAATTCTACACTCTGGTCTAAAGTGACCATTTTCCTCTAGCTCAATGTTCAAAACCATATCCTCACCTAGGACAATCTCAAAAAGTGGGGTCTCATAGGCCCATCAATCTGCCCCCTTTGTCAACAAGAAGAGGAAACTATGGAACACCTTTTTAACCACTGCCACTACAGTGAGACAATTTGGGATCCAGGGTCTCAAATAATGCATCGTTCCAATAGAAATAGAAACATCATCAACGACACCATAGAAAATTGGGACTCGCTCACCTATTGGAACCCAATTCTAGCTTACATCTAGAAGCTTCTTCTGGGCTTCATCCTTTGGCAAATTTGGAAGGAAATAAATAAAAGAATCGTCTAGTGGTAGGCCTCACCTCCCACCTCTATTTGGGATAGAATCATGAACCTAATCCGCAAAACAATCAAAAGCAGGAAATGGAAAACTGAGGACTTAAAGTGCAGCTTGGATGAATGGATTATTCTCCAAAACTAGCACCTTTTTTCTAGCTAACACTCCCACTTTTGTAGTGGCCAACTACCCCACTAGTAGCCCAACCACTTAGACATCCCCACCAACTATATTCATAAAGATTAAGTTTGATGGGGCTTCAAGAGGAAATTCAGGCCCAGTGGGCTTTAGGGCAATCCTCACGAACTCAAATGGAGAAATCCTCCACCTAGTAGTAGGCTATATAGGATTCAACACAAATAATGTTTCTAAGCTCTGGAGCCTCATACAGGGAATGAAGGTTCCAATAGAGAACTATTACAACAATATCATTGTGGAGGGGGATTCCCATATCATATTCCATCTCATAACCAAAATTATTCATGGAGAAAACCCCGTGGATGTCTCACCTAGTTGGAGATTCTCGGGAATTTTGGAGGACTTTGGATCCATATTACGGCCCATCCTTACCATCATCCCCTCTCATGTGAAAATGGATGCAAATAAAGTAGCATATTTCCTGGAAAATGAAGGAGTGGCTATCATGATCAAGTTGATCCATTGGAATGCCCAAACTTCACCAAGCTCTGAACTCTCAGACCGATGCCAAGACTTAGCCAAGATGGACTCTCCAACCTTGGATGGGGTGACACTCAACACACAAGGGTCACATCACACCATGCCAAGCGAATCCATAAATATGGTAGGATGGCTCCCATCCCCTCTCCATTAAGTATGGGAGCTCGCCTTAACTACCAACCAAGAGACATGGGACTGCTCCCTCAAGTGAATAGACTGGCGACCAAGAAATTCAATTATTGGGGGGCAATAATGGAAGTCGTCATGTCGCACCTCTTTTTTATCACCCAACATTTCACTAGCCCTCTCCATTTTTCCTTTGGCCTGCACCAGGTAAGCGGCTTAATTCTCTGGTGCAGCCATTGCAAAACCTCCTACAATTTTCCATCGGATTCACCTTCTCAATGTCATGGGAGAGAGGCAAGTTGTGTCACAACCCTACTTGGTATAGTTTGGCTACAAGACAAAGGTGGCAGCAGAGGCTAGAGCAGTCACTCTCCATGGCTGCGCCCAAAGAATTTAGACAGCTCGCAGAGGAGGCATGACCTGGTCACCTCCAATGGATTATGTGGAGGAGGCCACTCCTGAGGAACCCACAAAAATCCCTCTATAGTCTCATCTATTCACTGTTCTAGAGAATTGGAAACCTCCAAGCAACTTCCCATCGAATGACACTAAGCCAGCCACAACGACTCACCATGACACCAACACCATGGAGGAAAATATGGAAGAGTTTCACATCTACTTCGTCGAGGAGGATTTTCCAGAGGAACTCCTCCACGTGGCCTCTTAGGACACCACACTTTCAGTGGGCTACTACCCTTTCAGATCCATGGTGAGAGAAGAGGACCCTGAGAAGGAGGAAGGAGCACATGGATGGAGCGTGACGACGAACCATGAGGAAGGAGAAGAGGTTGGAATGTAGGCTGCAACAAGCAAGGATGTGGAGGGTCTGTGTGGCACGATGAAGGAAGGTGGCGAGGTCCATGTGCCACCTCTTATATGGATTGTACCAGAACAATGGAGTGCCCCCTACCCTTCTTCCACTGGAAGCATTTAGATTTGGTGTTTGACCTGAGAAGCCAGATGGCACACCAGGTTTAACCTGGCACACTCATACACCAATGCATGGATATGTTTTATGAAGGTTTCTCCAATGCGCCAGCAGGGCAAAGATGTATGATGTGTGCAAGACCTTATTCTGTGCCAAATCAGAACGGACCACACAACGCCGACCCTAACAAGGCTACTTCTAGCACCAATGTGTAATTGCATGTCTTGGAGTTCTTTCTGGTTTTGGTTAGGTGTCAGTTCAAACTCTTTTATGTTCAGTCTAGTTTTAATTTCAGTTTTCATGGCTAATGTAAAGACTACAGGCTGCCACATGTCCTGGTTTCCTTCGAGCAAGGAAGATGGTGATCCACCTCTTTTTGACATGGACAACCAAGGCTGCCAATTGTTCTAGTTTCCACTAATTTGGTGGAACAACTGGCAGCCTAAGGACATATGTTTTTTTGCATGTGATATAATATAATAGGATCTGCCCCTCTTTTTATTAAAAAAAAAAGATTAAATCTATAGTTTAAATTTAATTAGATTTAATATATATTTTAATTTAAGTTGATCTACAATTTATCTATAAACCCTAAATGATTTAATACAAATGATAAAATTATTAATAAAATATTAAATACATAATAATACATTACATTAATAAAGTATTAAATCAATACTATTGTATTAATAAAGTATTAAAATCATTAAAAAATATCAGTAACTTGGTATTAAAAACATTAATAATATTAATGATACTTTATTAATACTTTATCAATGTTTTTAATACTTTCCTTTTGATTTACATTTGCATTAATACTTTATTAATAAATAATCAATTTAAATTTATGTTTTTTTAGTTTTTTCATTACTTATTATCACACAAGGTGGTTATCAATATTTTACTTTTCACATGTGTATTCTTGTTGTGTTTATTATATGTAAGCTACATCTAACCATTATGTATTATATATATATATATATGTGTGTGTGTGTGTAATTTTTATAATTAAAACAAATATTAAAAGGTTCATGGGAATTAACAATGCAATACAACTACCACTAATATATAAAAACAAAATGCACAATGTATCAAGGGATAGAACTCCAAAAAAAATATCTTACCCACACTACAAGGTAAAAATTATATATATATATATATATATA